>AWUE01020729.1:0-154898 GCA_001974825.2 Corchorus olitorius | reverse complement strand
ATGAATGTGGTCTTATTTAGGACCACATTCATTCCCAAAAACGACAGTTATTTTGGAACGGAGGAAGTATTTACTTATTCAACCCTTTAACTCGATGTTAAATTTTGGCCGGGGTATATTATATTTATAATTTACGTATACTATATATAGATCTAGAGTATAGTGTCCATGAAATAAGAGGTTTCCATATAATGAAAATGCAACATAAAAATATAATAAAAGCTGGTGTATTAAAAATATGATAAAAGGCATTGAATAATATCTACTTTGAATGGGGAGAGTGAATGCTTGGAATGCAATGATGATGATGAAAAAGAAAAGAAAGTTATAATCTCCCTTCCCTTCAACATTGGACATTGGCAGCATGTCTATGACCCCCCCTTTCACACACTTAATAAATTAACTTTACAACTGACAATTATGAGCCATTTGACAATGAGAGTACAATCCATCTGTACCATTCATCCCTATATATTATTATTATTTATACTACCTTTTTAATTTTCCCCTCTCTCTATTCCTCCTTTTCATAATGTTCTTGGTTTAAGGCATCTTTGCTAGTTTATATTTATATATAAATACACCTCCCATTATCTATATTTTATGTTATAATTATATAGTATACATTACTAATTGATATATAATTTTCCAACTTTCATTATCAATATAAAGCTAGAGAAAACACATGAATCATGCACTGAGCTAATATATATAAGAAGACATTTCTTGAGAATTACTACTCTACTAATTAATAAAAGATTAGCTATGAGTTTTGGGTATTATAACATTTGAAGTTGCTTAATTATGACCTTAATTAAGCATCTAAATTAGCATTAATTCAATTCAATATAGTTAGGAATGACTTTTTTGTTGAAGAAGAAAAGAGTGAAAAATGTTTGAAACATTCCTCTTTTATTGGATTTAAATATTATTTTGGGGGGTTAAAGGGGAACTTTCCATGAGAAGTAGTGATGATTATAGCAATCCATATATGTTTCTTAGCCATATCTAAGTGGAAAGAAAGCTTGAAAGAAAGATGAGCAAAAAAGAAAAGAACTGGGTTGGCTCATGGGTGGCTGGAACCAGTGCCAGACCAGACCAGACCACTCATGTGGTGAAGCTGACCCGAATATGCCAAAATTGGGACCCCATTTCTCTTTCGGGTCTTTCTAGACCTACTTTTTTTTTTTTTTTTAAACACTCATTTCATGTGGGCCCCTCCCCCTCCCCCGCCCCCGCCCCCCGTCCCCATTCCTCCTCTCTCCGCGGGTGACCGCCCCCCTCGTAATCCTCACGTCATTTATTGCATCATCCTCCTCCTTCATTAAATCATCAAAAAATTTATTCGATAATCATATTTGACTCTTACCAATTTAGAGTCAAAACCGAATTAAATCTCAAATGAATAAAATTATACTTGTATTTCCTCGATTTATAAGACTCAATTTAATATTTTACTCAAGGGATACTTAACATACGGTAGTACAACATGATATTGGATTGATGATTGATAATTATGTTATTTTTGTTGATTAAATGTTATATTTTTAATTTTAGTAATTATGGATATCTCCGTTTATATACAAAAGTTATAATTTAGGCATTAAAATTATTTTTAGAGCCCGTTTGGAAGTTTCTATAGAAAATAAAAAGATAGAAAGTTTTTATATAGAAAGTTTAGGACTATAAAGTTTTTTCTTGAGAAAATACTTTAACATGTTTGTTTAACCCCTAAAGTTTAAATTAAATTCCTAAGAAAGTAAAGTTAAATTTATTAAAATACCCTTTGATGGATATTTTAAATTTAAAAATAAGGTCCTTTTAAGTAATTTTGTCTTAAAATTACTTTCATGAGAAAAGTGAGAAAGTGCTTTAACACCTCTCAGGTGTTAAAGCAGTTTCTCACTTTGGAGAGAAAGTATTTGGATCAGTTAAACTTTCTTATCCTAAACTTTCTCTTAAAAAAATAACCAAACATACTAAAGTTATTTCCTACCCTATATTTTATATAGAAAGTGATTAAATTACATCAAAACAAACGGGCTCTTAGTGTTCAGCTAAATCAAGTTAGACTTGTGGTGCATATGGACATATTGACATTGTTCTACATTAATTAATTATATATAAGTTATCTTTTAATTTTTCAAGATTTTATCGAGCACACATTTGTGTTATTCTTGTCCATGTCCGCTAATTATTTAGCACAATCTCTTATTATTATTTTATAAAAGATTATTATTATACAAGTTGGGTGCATATCTCTTTAATTATTTAGAATGGATCATCGACAATGAATTATGTTGATTTATTGAGAGCCCACCTTCCGATTATTATATATGTAGTAGCTAGCTCTCTCTCTCATAACATAAAGAATAGAGATACTTTAATCAAATTCAACAACTTTAAAATATTTAGAAGAGCACTTTATATTTAAGAATATATAAAAATTAATAATACTTTAATCCAAATGGACGACGTACATAAAATTAAGGGGTTTTTTTTTAATGAATTCGATTATAATATACTTCTTTATTTGTTGTTACAATCATCAAAATCAAAATCATTTATATATACATGAATCTCACTAAAATTTTGTGATTGAAAAATCAATTTTCAAGGTTTTAAAGGCCTTAAGATTTAAGAAAGCTTAGTACTGAATTGAATATTATACTTACCGGTTAAAAATTGAAGATTTATTACTAGTAAATACCAAAATTTTAAATATATTGTACTTAATTAGGAGGAATATATATATATTGGCCAAAATTTCTTTAAATAATTAATAGTGCTGGAAATACACGTGAAAAATACTACCTGCTGCTTGTAGCATTTTTAATTATGCTGAGATGTGACAAATATTTGAATTTAAAAAAATTAAGGTGCCAAAAGCATTAGCATAAGAGATTAGAACACTAAACTAAGATACCTTAGGAAATTTATATATTCATTGTAGAATAATTTGTCTTTAATTATTTCATTTTTCTAATGCTAATAACAACAAAAATAGTGCAAATTAACTGAAATAAATAAGTTCCTAGATAAGGCAATGGTCAAGCCAGTCTTTTCTTAACCATTTTTCTTTCTTTTTAAGTTGTCTTTTCTTAACATTTCAAATTAAATATCTAAATTTGTGATTAATTAATTGAAAAATTTTGGTGCATGCTGCCAAATTATGACAGTGAGAGGAATGATCATATTCACTAACATAAGAGAAAAATCATAAATTATTCTCTACCAAATTAAAAGAAAAAAAAATCATATAAAACTATTTGAATTGAGAATATGGGCCGATTAAATTAGTTGGGCTCATTTCGTCCAAAAAAAAAAATTGGGCTCGTCAACCTTATTTCATTGCCGACGAACATAAAGTGAGAAAAACAGGCCTGGAATCTATATGCCTTTCCTGGGCTGGCCCCAAAACAAAATTTTGTTTTATTTAGGAGTTAAGAAGAATTTACCATTTTTAATCTCCTTGTAAAGTGTAATCAAATTCATCCGTTCATCATCAGCAATTTGAGATATGACTTCATCAAACGTGAACCTTATACAAAGTTGAAAGAAAATTATACAAACTTGCATGGGTTACTGCCTGTAGCAGTCCAAAACGACAGTTGCATAATCTAAAAGCTAGAAGCTTTTTTGAGAGAAGGCATGGCAGAGTCAGATAAATGGAAGCACACAGCTCTTCTAGTAATTGACATGCAGGTAATTTTCCATCTTTCAAGAATACCCTTTTATGCAAATTCATGTATTATAACTATATTAGTATTGATTTTAGTTGGAATTTTGTTTGTTTTCTTTATTTTGGAAATTTTGGGTATTGGGATTTTTGCAGAATGATTTTATTTTGGAGGATGGATTGATGAGAGTAAATGGAGGCAAAGCCATAGTCCCTAATGTAATTGAGGCTGTTGAAATCGCAAGGCAGCGTGGCATCCTCGTCGTCTGGGTAAATTTTCTACCATTTAGACTTTCTCTTTTCAGTTGCACATGAATTAAGTTAGTTTGTTTACTTGGAAGTGTCTGCAAGTCCAAGGATGTTTTGTTTATCAAGAAAATGGAAGAGAAGAAAGGGTTTTCCTTGTTCATTCTTGGGTTAATTTTATTGAATTTGGTTTATTTTTGGATAGTGGGGGCGGCTTGTTCTGGCTAAAGTTATTTCCAGGGAAATTTTCAGACCAAGGTGATTGAAGATGTAAATCCTCTAAATTTTGACTATCTAATCTATTTTGAAAATAATTCTCTAGTATTTGTCAATGTCTCTCTGGAAATAGAAAAATTGCTTTAATCATATCACCCTGTCTCTGCTCAGGACAAAGTACCTTGTGTATTAAGCTCTTTGCCGGTTTTAGGTTGTTCGTGAACATGATTACTTTGGAAGAGATGCGGAACTTTTTCGCCGGCATTTGTACTCTCCCGAGAAGGGGGGTCCAACCACTAAGGGACTTGTAGGTGCAGAATTGGCAGATGGCCTGGTGATAAAAGAAGGAGACTACAAGTTGGTGAAGACTCGTTTTAGTGCATTCTTTGCTACCCATCTTCATTCTTTCCTTAAGAGTAATGGAGTCGATAAATTAGTCATTGTTGGTAAGGAGAATTCAGGACTTGTAAGTTGTAAAGGCTTGGATTTAAGTGATTTTGCAGATTCATTTGAATGCTTCTTGTGTATTAACAATTCAGTAATGCTTGAATCTCTGTATGCTAGGTGTTCAAACTCCAAATTGCATCAGGCAGACAGTCTTTGATGCAGTAGCACATGATTACCCATCGGTCACTGTTATTGTTGATGCCACGGCTGCTGCAACACCTGAAGTACACAATGGTATTTAGTTCTTAACCACTTGAATCTTAACTATGATCTCCTTAGAGAGCTATTTAAATGATTAGTCCGATCAACATTTTGGTGTTTACGTTCTCATCATATGGTCTAATTAAGCTAACTTTGTGCTGCTTGCAATATCTGAGCTGCCTGCCTGCTATTTTCTTTGTTTTCTTACATAACTTCAACTCCAAATATTATTTATCCAAGTCTAGAGATGTAGATTAGGAAAACAATCTTCATATCTCCCTCCATAAATTTTTTCACAAGGAGATTCCGGGTTTATGAAATCGAAAATGTTAACTTGATTATACTTTTTACTACACTCTCCCATGGGATTTGTGCCAATAAAATCTTATACTTGTCACCTTGTTTTGGAGGTCGTAACATATATAACATGAGAAGAAATGAGAGACTATATAGGAGATTATCTAAATGTAAGAAGCAGGCATATAATTAAATGAGAAGGTACTTATTTATGCAATATGTCGGTTTACAAGGCAAATGTTTTGTTTAAGAGCGGAAGTGATTATTGGCTGTGAGTTAATGTCTTTCCTTGAGTTATTGAAAGAGAAATGCATCCAATTTCTAAGACGAACCTTTGGAATTTAGTCACTGAAGACTGATGTAAAGAGTTGGCCAATTTGGGTAGATCAGAGATGGGCATATAATATATAATAATGGGGCAAACTGCAATGTGTTATTATTTCAAATTGAATGAACAATAAGCATCTTTGTTAGATCAGAGATGAGTATAGTTATCCTAGTCTGAAACTGATTCAAAAGGATTGGTGAGTGAGGAATTTTCTACACCCTCTGCTTCTGAGGAAATCAGTGTAGACATTTCTCTTTGATTTTATATGTCTCATCTCATTTCTAAATGCCATCACTAACATATTAAGAAAAATCTCAAATTTTCCACTTTAATCTCTGAGAGAAAACCAAGAATATTTCTGCAAAATGACTTTCATACTGATACAGAGCTTTTAAATCTTATGAATCAGCCAATATCTTCGACATGAAAAATATTGGAGTTGCAACACCAACACTACAGGAGTGGCGCGAAGCAAATGCTTGATCTATCAAATGACTAAAGGCTGATGCATTCCATTCCACCTGGTGACACACTCCCTTCACTTCTCAATCAGACCATATATGCATTCTGCCTTGCAGCATTTCAATTCCCTTTCCATACACAGTGATATGAAACTTTATTTCTCAATATGTATATGTTTTGTATGATATGATAATCATTTCTGTGCTTGCTTTTTTAAAGTCATAAGAATAAAGAAAAGAGTTGTTACTAACTGGTTTACTTACCTGAATAAATGCATGGTTTCAATTGAGAGGGAAATGCTCATGATTAAATCTTTCTTTCCAGTTCACTTTCTAAATCTTATAGTATGATCGATGTGTTTGGACAAATATATAAGGTTCAAACTGGTCGGCTAGGGTTAATTAGGTTAATTAGTCCCCGCTGGCCTCATTTCCAATTGGCCTCAGAAATATTATGTACGATTTGACACTTTTGCTTTGGTTGATGAACGTGATTCATCTAATGCATCAAACCCAAGGGATGTAACTAATTACTTGCCTTCTCCATCAAAGCCACCAAAGCCAATTGGAAACATGGGATTCCGGCCGTCAAAGCCCCAAAACAACATTCATTCATTTCCATTTCTTTCTTCTCCATTAAAGCCAAAAGAAGCTAACTATCAATACAAGATTGAAAACTTGGAGATCAAGAATATTGATATTGCAATTGCGCCTACGGTACAAGAGGAGCTCCGGCCTTATGATATTGTCTGTACTAATATTGTGTAATCTACTCCCCCTTCTCCAATTATAAAGAATTTGCTTTTCTCCATTTTATATAACTATATATGCAAGAAGAGAAGTATGAACCTTAGCAAGAGAGAACATTACTATAGGTAACAAAAGAATTTTACTCCAAAACGGGTTTAATGCCTGCTGATGGAATAACAGTCCAAACCTGAAAGGCAGCAATAATGAAAGGAATGGTAAAGCAAAAAATATATGCGTTAGAAGGCCATGGAACTTCTAAACCTAGGCTTTGCTACTTGCAGCTTATAATAATGATAGTAATTGATAACCCAGCATCATTTTTTGTTAAAAAATATATGCATTAAAAAGGCAGAATAAGTGCCATCGGACATTTGGCCTGATGGTAAAGTACTGGACTCTTAATTCCAGTGTACCTGGATCATGACCAAACCTATGTAATTTATGTACTCTTCAACTTGTAATTCAACTTGTAAATAGAGAAGTCCAGCTTTTATAATCTATTATTGATTGATGAAAATGTTGATTTGATTAAAAAAAAAAAAATTGGCTCAAAAAAGGACTCGATAAGTTCCCTTCCTTTGATGCCAAAAAAAAGCTCAATAAGTTGATTGAATTACTTACTAAACGGCGTCGTTTGGTTAATTTAAAACGAAAGAAGAGATCAGATAGCTCGGAATCGGATTAACCCGAACCCTTTCCATATTCCGGACGGGGTTTGATCCGGAGATCACTTCGCTTCGCTGTTCTCGTCTTCTTTCTTTCTCTGTTCCAGAAACGCAGCTTGTAGCAGCATAATAGCCATCAATGGAGGTCGCAACAGCAGCAGCGTCAAGCGTCGCATTCAACGCACATATGTTATCACAGCCAACCGCCGCACGAACCGTAAACTGTAACCGAAGCCTAACCTTTTATTCGCCAACTTCTCACCGAGCTTCTCTATCAACCAACTTCCTCTCTTCTTTTCCCGCCGCCGCTAGCGTCTCCGGAGATTTCTCCGGACGCAAACTATGATTCGCCTCTCTCAACCCCGCTTCTATTTCCCGATCGAAACCCAAACGGGGTGTCATCACCATGGTACATTATCAATTGTTATATCATATATAATCTGTAAATTTCTTTACTTTACTTATCTAAGGTTTTTTTATATGGTTTTTAATCGTGCTTAACTGCTAGAAAGTGGGCAATTTTATTTTATAAATATGGCTGAAAATCCAACATTAATACTAGTAGTAATCTAAATTCCTAATTTGAATCTAGGAATAATATACTCTATACTCTATTGGATTAGTATAGGGTGCTATTGAATAAATTCATTTTTCCTTCTTCGAGGGGCAAGACTTAGCATCATATCTGTTCAAGAATTTGATAGTTTACTTGCTAATGTTGCTTACTTTTACCTGATGCATTTCGTAATCGATTTCCAATAACTTGTCTTGGTTTTATTCAGACAAGTGTGGGGCCAAGAGTTTGAAGAGTTTCTCTTTTTCGGCTATGTTTTGATCATTTTCATCGTTTTTGTTGCTTATTCTGAAAAAGAAAAGGTTTTGGTGTGTCTTTCATTTTTCCCCTCTGAGAAGTTGGATATGCAAATCCGATGCTTAAAGAGAACACGAAAACCATGTATTTAGTCCAACTTCAGCGTTTTCCAAGGCTCCAACTTTAGTCCAACTTAAGCGTTTTCCATCAAAGATTAAAATTTCGCCTTACTAAATCTGACTTTTCGTAACATTCAAGCACAGCATGATTTTTGTGCACTACAGTGGCCAATGATCATGACAGTTTAACCTTGTTGGCTCTGCATTTAGTACTAACCTTATTGGCTCTGCATTTAGTACAGTGGCCAATGATCATGACAGTTTAACCTTATTTTCTTTGCATCTAGTACTAATACCACTACTAATACTAGCAGTGCAAACCTGACAGTTTTGCATTACTAAGAAGATTTTCAGGGAGAAAGCATGGCAGACAAATGGAAGCAAACTGCTCTCCTAGTAATTGACATGCAGGTTCTTTCTTTACTTCATTCCCCTTTAGTTTCTTGGATTGTCTTTGATATTTTTGTTATTCAAGGATTTGAGTGTTGGTCTTTTGGCAGAATGATTTTGTTCTAGAGGATCGGTTGACGCGAGTAAAGGGAGGTAAAGCCATAGTTCCTAATGTCATAAAGGCTGTTGAAACCGCCAGGCAGCGCGGCATTCTTGTCGTCTGGGTAAATTTTTCTATCCTTTTTACTTCTTACCAGATGAAAGTACTTCATTTTCTTTCATTTGTTTGAGTTTTCTTTGTTTGTTTCCTTGGTATCTCCTAGCCCTTGAAAATTCCATTAATCAAGCACTGATTAATATCAAAGCTTTTTTCCAGTCCTGAATACTACTTCGGATTAATGGAGAGAAGAAAATCTTGGAACTATCTTCTGTAATAACTTAATGGTGTTGTTATTTTGCTCATGCCTCCTAGATAGAGAAACAATTCTTAAATTAACTAACAACTAGTTATTATGTCTAACAGGATAAACTATGTTATGTATACTTATCTATAAATAAAAAGTGGCATTTTTGAATTTGTTGGTGATTTACAAAGATGATATTCATGAAAATGCTTGTTCAGTTGTTTTTTTAAGTGTAGAGGATTGTTTTAACTTTGAAGCATTTGTCTTAGGTTGTTCGTGAACATGACTATAGTGGAAGGGATGTTGAACTTTTTCGCCACGGCTTTTACTGTGCTGAGAAAGGGGGTCCAGCCACAAAGGGAAGTGAAGGTGCAGAATTGGTGGATGGCCTTGAGATAAGAAAAGAAGACTACAAGTTGGTGAAGACTCGTTTTAGTGCATTCTTTGATACCAATCTTCATACATTTCTTCAGAGCAATGGGGTCAATAATCTAGTGGTTATTGGTATGGAGAACTCAAGACTTGTAAACTTTTTTGTATTAAAGTGGTGTTATGACATTTAACTTTCAGGTGGTTGGTAAGGTGTTAACAGTATGGTATTTTTTTGAATCTCTATGTGTAGGTATTCAAACTCCGAATTGCATTAGACAAACCGTCTTCGATGCAGTGGCACATAATTATCCATCTGTTACTGTTATTGCTGATGCCACAGCTGCTGCCACACCTGAGGTGCATGAAGGTATATATACAACTCGAATTGTAAATCATTTCAATTTTTCATGATTTCATCATTTAGATAAGAAGAATCCATATAAGATTTTTCCTTTTATTTTGTAAGAATGGCATTAATTTATAGAGCTTCTAAATTTTGTCAGCCAACCTCTTTGACATGAGAAATATTGAAGTTGCAACACCAACACTAGAGGAGTGGGCAGCTGAAACCAATATGCTTGTTGATATATCAATATGACTCAACTGAAATGAAATGATCAGATGGAAATGGAATCTACTCGGTATGTTTTCAGAATAAAAGAAGAGTTTGTAATTACCAACAGGTTCTAGCTAGCTATATATATTATCTTAAGGTTTGCTAGTTTTATTAAATGGTTCCATTCAAGGGAAAAAGCTCCATTAATTGTGTTTGAATCTTTCCTCGTTACTTTTTCTGTATCTTCCACATATATCAAGAATAAAAATTTATATTTATATCATTCCTCAACGAAAGAATAGACAAATATATTTAAAATCTTCATTACCATAATTGGCCTTGTAAGGAAAAGAAAATAGTAATGCAGAATAGTTGCTTATTTGTTATAACATACACTGGTCCAAGTGATTCCCCTTATTTCTTTCTTTCTTTTTTTGGTAAAGACAGAACTTTTGAATCTCAACAACTATTTCTATTTTTATCATTTTGAATTTTTGATGATATTTTTTTTGTTCTGAAGATAGAAAAATTGATGACATTTGGAATAATAATGATCTTCATGATTTTTTACCTTTTCAATCTTACAAGTGATCAAAATGGTGTATATTCATAGCATTTGGTCAGGGCCTCCAAGGCTATATAAACCCAGAGTTTTGCGGTGCTTCCATAGCAATTTAGCAAACTACAATTAATAATTTTCAGAAGCAAAGACACAGAGAGATTATGGAGATGAAACAGCTGATCAATTTCCCAAAGTTGTTCATTAATTTGGTGCTGGCCATGGGATTTCCCTGGGTCACAAAGATATTTGGATGCAAAAAGTTCTGCATTGGTGGAATCGCTCAAGTCCCAAAGAAACGATCGCTTTTCATGGTAAACTTTCAGGAAAGTCTTCTCTGAATTGGAAATCAACCAAGCAGCAGGTTCACAAAAGCAACTCAACTTATTTTTCTAATAAGAAATATTAACTTATATATATGCTCTTAATTAGAATCATATTTTGCATTTTCAGATCGCTGCAAGTTGAACTCGTTACACATGCAAAGCAGTTGGAAGAGAAGGCTACAGTTCGAAGTGTTTCACTTGTTAATTAATTTATCTTATGTTTATAATTTTGGCGAATTTAATTTATCTTCGTGTGTTATGCAAGAATAAAAAGCAGTACTTTGTTCTTCAATTTTGACTATTACTGGATAAAAGTGGTTTGGGCTCAATATTAATTTTATTGACCCAATGATTAGTAATTAGAAGGATCCAATAACCAATTGCTGAGCCTTGTTCCTAACAAGCAAAAACTTGGTATGGGCCTGTCCTGTCTAAATGCTTCCTAGAAAAAAAGAATAATTCTTAATTATTTGATACACCGGCGGTGTAAATCTTAAACTTCATCAATGAGTTGTGGAGTTAACACATATTCATTTTCCGAATTAATTAAGTTTTAAATATTTCAATCTAATCCCTAGAGGACACATGTCATCCTTGAAGACCCGTATGTGTAGTCTGCTAAACTCCAACGATGTATTGTATATTTAGCCTTTAGTTAATTTGAAGCACTGCAAGTTTGCACCCAATACCCACTCTTTGAAATCATGCAACTCGATATAGCCTATAGGATTATAATTCGATTATTCAAGCTTAAATTCACTTAATCATTGGAGCTTAAGGCCTTTCAAATTGTTTTTTGGATAATTATAGTTCCTAATTGGGTGCTAGTTTTCAAGCTTTTTACAGCTTGTCTTAAATAGCTTGAACTTAATTTATAGTATGTCTGAATGTCTGAATGATAAACCAACCTTAAGTTGAAGTCTCTTGAAACTCCCCAAATTAAGCTCAACCAAAACAAATGCCGACTTGTTGTCTTAAACTGAACCATGAATGGAAAAGAGAAAAATCAGCTTTAATGGCAACTCAAACATACCACAGATCGATCCATATATTTTGTCGATACCCTTTTGTCAAGCATAGCAAAATGGAGGCATGATTTAACATTTGTCTCAAATTTTGCTTTGACTAAAGAAAAAAAATTAAAAAAAAAATCTTACCTAAAACACAACAAAATTCAAGGGTCCTACATTGATGCTTGACTCCAATATTGATCTCAATTATCTGATGAGAAATGGGGGTTTTGTTTTGTAGGCCAAGTTGAAACTTTTCCAAGGGCCAAACCCAACATTTTTCTTCCCATTCATATCATTTTTGGGGATCAAATTTCCAGCTACCTTACACAAGAAAATCAAAAGTTTTCTAGTTGTGTCTTATCCTTTGCCTTTTTTCTTTTGGCCTTTTACCTTTCACTTCAAAGTTTAATTAATTTGCTTATAAGACAATCAATTAATTGATATCCATTATTAAGCATTGTTGATTGCTATGTAATAATAATAATGTTGCTCCTCTTTACATTTCTTGGATCCAAATTTTCCAGCATATATATATATAGAGCAAATTAGGTTACACACGCTTGCATGCATTGAGAAGGCAACAAAATAGCTGATATAATTTCTGCCAGAAAAGCTAAAAACTGTAGCAATTATGATTTGGGTTTGGTTTCATGTCATGTAAACTGATGGATTTGGGTTTGAACTTTTGGTGTGAAAATGCATATAAAGTGTAAACTTTGAGCTTCAATTTTAACTAAAAAAAGATGTGTTGGGTTATTATAGGATAGATTGCAGGCATGCATTGTCTAGACAAACAATATATGAACCAGAGAGTTAAAGCTTCCAATAAAAAGAGATAGTCAGTGAGAAAAATCTGAGATAAAATCAGAGTTGTTCAGGTGTCATGAAGAGTATGATAACAACATCCAAAGTCTTGAAAGATTTTGGGATGAAAAGTAACTATCTCATACAAGATTATGTCTGAATGTACTTGAAAGCAACGTGCAACATATATACATATGAAAATTTGCAGTTTGACAAGTAAATTAATTAGAAGCTTCATGAAAGAATATATTTCTTTATATTTGCTAATTTAACTCATATAAAAAAAGAGAGAGAAAAAGACCTTTATCTATAAGCACTTAAGAGCTATATGGCCCTTCATTCTTTTTTGCATTATAAAGGAGAATGAAATTCCATTATTTAGCTTTTTTTTCCCCTTGAAAAGGTGAAATTCAAGTTAAGATGGTTCACAAATGCCATGAGCCCATGATGCAAAAGAGAAATCGGATGTGGCCATGCATTTCAATGTAATTTCAATAAGGCTGTCAAGAATCGAATTATGATTACTGAAATTAAGAATTCAATATTCTATCAACAGATAATATAAATGGTGACATCAATTTCAATCTTGTAGAATTGAAGCGTGGAATGGATCGGGTTGTCATCATGTTTCTATGAGCAACAATAATTTAGTACTAGCTACTTGAAAATTGAATCTTATAATGGCACCGTATGATTAATTTGTGCGACAGTTGAACATTCAAAGGAACAAAATGAAATGAACTTAATTAAATGATGATCAACTATTCATTTGTAAAAGGATGAATACGGATTGGAATTCCGATCTCTTTAATCTTTCTTCTTCTTTTTTTGGGTTATATTTTATACCCTAATAAAAACTTTGTTGGTACATCTAATTAACTTTTAGTCATACATGTCGAGACAATTGATGAGGTGAATTCTTATTACTCCATTGGATCTTTAAAAAAAAAATCAAAGACTTCGAATCTGTTTCATTATAATTCCCATGCAGCTTCGTGCTCTAATAACTTTTGGCATTTTGCTAATCATGTTGGAATCCCAAGATAAGTGATGCAAGTGATTAACAATTATACCCAGAACATAAAATATCCAATATTCCTTGTTTTCGACAAAACTGTTCTTCGATGATCTGGTTAAAATTGTTTTGAAGTTTTACACATGTTTTCCTTTTGTCTACATAGATATCTTGCATTTTTTGTTTTTTTGCAAAGTGCAAGTTTGCAGTTCTTTGACAGTTCCACTGAATTAGAGAAGTTTGTTCATTTAATCAAATCAAAGGCAATGTAGAATTATAAGAATTAATTATGACCTAATTATACCGCCCGAATTTTTTTGCATTTGATCAAAATTTGTCTGACTAAATACATTTACATGAATCAGTCGTAATACAGCTTGACTCTTGTAGCGCAATATATATAATAAAAATCTCATAACCCATAGAGTGGAGCACAAAAATGGTACAGGGAGATTTCCATCAGTGATGAACTTCAACTGATTTACTTTATAAAGATTTTTTATTTATCGGGATTTGGTTTCGGATTCAAATCTTATGTTATATGTTAATTCAATTTGATAAGATCGTTTGTCTGAACATAAACAAATTCGAATCTTATCAATAATTTAGACATCAAGGCAACTCATCTATTCCGAAAGTTAATTATTATAAGTAAAAGAAAAGCTAGCTAAGAATAAAAAGAAAGGGAGCCGGGAGGTAGCTCAATGGGAAGCATGTTGGCCTGAATTTGGGCCCGTCACTCGTGGGATTCAAAATCCCTCATGACCTCAAACACAAATTGATTTATATATACTTTTGCCTTGTCAATTTCACCTCAAACACAAACCGATCCCTACTTTGCCTTATTATTGATAAAAAGAACGAAAATTTTCTTTTTGGTACATATATATGATATTAGATTACGAATAAAATGTAACATTTGCTTCCGTTGATATTTTTATCCAAGATTTCAATTTAAGATATCTAAAAATGAAATCTCTAGAGTCTAGACAAAGAATAATGAAAAGTTTGATGCAACATAGAAAAAAATAAACAAAAAAAGAGGTAAGACACCTAAGACATCACTATGCAAGTGAAGTGAGTATGATGAGTTGCATATTTCAATGGATTCATAAATTCGTTCCTTCATTTTCAATTTCAAAGCATAGCAACTTAATTATTAATGGAGGGCATGAATAGACATTGGTTTCAAAACTTGCCATTTGACTAAGGAAGAAGGTACCTAAAAAAACCCCAAACCCAAAGTTGGTCCTACCTTTAGTCAAATATCGGTCCATATATTCATCAATTATCCGATGAGAAATGTGGTGGGCTCCTTCCCTTTGGCTTTTATTTTAGCTTTTCAATGGCCAACCAATTTCCACTCTCATTATATTTAGATCAAGTCTCTAGCTCCTATACACTAAGTTAATAGTAGTTGAAAAAATAGATAAAAGAATCTAGAAAAATATATTAAAGTCTTCTTCTTTCTTCTAGTTGTCTTATCCTTTCCCCTTTTTTTTTCCCTTGCTTTCCAAATATGTGCTTTAAATGCAAATTGGAATCAGTTGTAAATGGCAGCCAGTTAGGTCTAGAAGGTGTTTGTTTTTCCCTTTTTGGATGGTTAAATCCAGTAATGATGAAGAAGTTTTGGGGTGGTTTATGTCAAACAAAAGATAAATATCCTTCAAAAGGAAAAGGCTAAATATTCAAATTGTTCCCTAACATTTAGCTATATTTCATATAGGTATCTAAAATTTTAATTGGATCATAGAGGAGTTTGGATCAGAGACCCTTATTTGAGCAAGTTTGACCTTTGTGTGAGAAATTAACCAAATATTAGTGACCAATTTGAACATTTAGTTTGAATAAAACTAAGATTATGTTTAAATAAACTTACATGGATAAATAAATAACTGTAAAATTAAGTACTAATAGTATAATTAAGTCCAAATCAAAATTGAACGGACAAATACATTAAAAATCAAGTAATATATAGTTAAACAAATTCAACATAAAATCGTTAATCGGACCAAAGTTCATACCAAACTTAACTAAGACTTCAAAGTTTCAGACCTCAACTTGTCATTGAGACATAGATTTCATGATCTTATGTTCTTTCCACTTAGTCAAATAAATATATTTCTTTTCTTGGAAAACCTTTTTGAGTGGTGTTTTGACAAAATTTAGAATGAAATAATTGTAACTGCAAAATTCAAGTTGGTTGATGCCGACTTTCAGTTTCAGGTCCCTAAATCACGTGAAATGTTTGTGTAATGGGCCCATTTCATATCAAGCACAGCGAAAATCATATATTTTCGAGGAAAAAAACGTTTTCAAGGACAGTTCCCATGAGATCAACTAGGATTTTAACTTGTCTTCTTATAATCTACTCCCTAATTAAACTACAATAATTCACAATCACAATTATGAAAATTAAGAAATAGTACTAAATATAAGTGAAGAATCATTTAGAAGTATAGTATTTTAAGGAATTTTTAAATCTTATAATATCTTTACCGAAAACATATAAAAAAAGGCTAATTACTATAGTTTTTTTGCCCTTGACTATTGAGTACTATGAGGGTAAAGACATTTTGCTCTCAAAACTAAAATCAAAACAATTTGTCTCTTAAACTTTTAAAATTTAGGATAATTTGCCCCCTCTATTAGGGGGTAAAATGTTTTGAATTTGGAAAGTTTATGAGGTAAAATGTCCTAAACTTGAAAATTCAAAGAACCAAACATTCTTGATTTCATAGGGTAATATCTCTAGTTGAGTTGAACCCTCTTCCTATGGGAAAGCGCTTTTAGCAGCGTATTCGGATTCATCTTTCTCTTCATGGTCTTTCCTAGACTCACTCCTTAACGCAAGAATTCAATGGACAAAAGACTAATAAAGCCTATAAAGAAATGTAAATAGATAGGCGTAACTGTTGAGTTTAGTAATCAAGATTTAAACTCAAACGGTTTCTAATTAACGATAATAATT
Source organism: Corchorus olitorius (assembly GCA_001974825.2). Lineage (NCBI taxonomy): Eukaryota > Viridiplantae > Streptophyta > Magnoliopsida > Malvales > Malvaceae > Corchorus > Corchorus olitorius. The sequence goes on along the minus strand of AWUE01020729.1, from coordinate 138,268 downwards.
AAGCTTCTAAAGAAGGATGTTTGGTTAAGTAGCAAAAGTAGTTAAGTTCACATTGTTTTATCTTTTGAAAAAGAAGTTTCTCTAACTATTTAGATAAAGAATGTATTTGAAAGGAACGAAGGATACCTTTTATTTATATGGTTTGTATAGTCTAATATTCTCCACCTAAAATGATTGCTCTTATTTTGACCTTTTTCATGACAATTTTCTTAATTTATAACTTACTATTTTTAAGAAATTTATTGTAGTAGTATACTATATTAATTGTTATTTTAAATGGAAAAAATTGGTAATTTAATAAATTTTTTAAAAGAAACAGTACTACATATATATATATCATCCTATATATGTAACCTTCCAAAAGAATTTTTAGAAAATTATTGTCTTGTGATTTTTTGGATTTTTCTCAACGTTATATCAAAAGCGAAAAAAAAAATCAAATATAATTATTCTTTTGAACTGTACTGTATTCCATAAACAATCAAAAACAATTCATTTGAAACGAAGGAAATGTACAAACAATGATTATGTCAATACGATATATATTGCAAGCTGTCATTTAACATGATTGGAATGGCTTTGTAGAGTCTGAAAATGATATACTAAAAAACTTTATTCGCAATCCACAACATTTTTTCTTTTAATAGTTGTATATCGTTCATCAATTAGGCAGTGTAGACTGTCATTTTCTTCTCTTTAGTAAGCAAACAATAGAAGATAAGATGTATTATCAAGGCCCTAACCTCACCAACATATTTGAGTGGCTCTTTCTTTCTCTCCTCTCCCCACACACCCAAGAAAAAAAGGGAAGGAACAAAACACTTAAAATTAAGTTGTATTTTTTTGGCCGTAAAATTAAGTTGTTTGTAATACCCACTTTCTCATTTTTTATGTTCTTTTTGTTTTAAAAAATTATGAGTATGGGAAATTATCCAGTTTAAATGTTAAAATAAACCGTCAATTTCTTTGAAGATTTATGTTAAGTATGTGAAGTTTCTTGAATTTACTCAATTATTATTTAGAGATAAAAGACTATAAGAAATCAAATCTTAAGATTTTTCATTACAAATCCGGACCCTTATCTATGACAACCGTAATTGGCCTTTTTCCATATATCATCACATGATTAGAATTGAGATGAGAATGAGAGAGAGAGGAGATGTATGGGAATAGCTTTGCTTGTTCATAGATCACATGATTGAAAAAGCACATCATTTGAAAGAAAGGAGAGGGGAAGTGGGTTGGGGGGTTTGGGAGAGAGAGGACTTTAGGGACAAACTGCAGCACGCAAAGGGCCTAAAATAGCTATAGAGGTATGGTTGTCCTTATTGCTCTGTCTCCTTCATGCAATGAATGTAAATTCCTTCGCAAATAATTTTGGGCCCTCCTCTCCTCTCTAGTCTACAAAAACAAAAGCTCCAATTCTTTGACTATTCTAAAACATTTTTATTGGAGGTATGAGGTTGGTGTGTTCATTAAAGACGGTATAAGGTTGTTCTTCTTCTCATTATAATGTTCTTTTGCCTTCAAAGTTCAAAAGAAAATTTAAGAAAATGAAGAAAATTTAGGGAGGGGAAGGAAAATGAACCCTTAAATTGACATGCAATGCATAGTGTTTTCTTTTCTTTATCTTCTTGTTCTTCAATCGTGACGACTAATGAAGTCAATTAATTAACCGACACGAAGGAGAGTGCTATTATAAGATTGAATATAAGAGGAAGTACTATGGTAGTATGGTTTAAATGTGAATAGTTTACTTATATTTCTCCCTCCTCTTTTACTCCAAGGTTACTCTCTACCTCAAGGATAAGGCAAAAATTAAGACTCTGTTTGGTAGAGCTGTGAGACTAGTGTGAGGTAGATTGAAATGAGGAGATTAGTTATTGTACATGTGAGATTAGAATTGTAGTTTTGAAAACTTAATCAGTGATAATAATGCATGTTTGGTGTAGCGGTAAGATAAGAATGTAAAATGACCATTAAGGGTATTGGTAAAAAACAATATTATATGCCACTTATTAAATTATTATTATATATTTTTAATTAGTTTTTTGGCTACATATATTTTTTTAATTATTAGATACTCAATTTATGTATAGTCCCTTTTAATTTTAATTTATTTATTAAAATTTATAATTTTCAATTACTTCTTTATATTTATTTTTATTCAATATTAATTAATCCTTCAAATGTTTAGATATTATTATGAAAATAATATTTCTTTTGAGGATTTTTATGAAAATATTATTTAATATATGATATATAAAATATATAAAATGATTAATTTAATAATATTTATATTTAATAAAAGCAAAAATAAAAAATGAATAAAAGGAACGCAGCAGCTGCTGCATTTTGTAGCTTTTAGAACTGTGCGCCAAGAGGGATTGCAATTGGCCACGTAGGTGCCACATAAGCCAATTGCTATCCAACAATTGTAGCTAAAAGCTACATTTGGTTCAGCGCTTAGGGCGTTTAGGCTGGTGACCGGCCCAAACGCCCTCGAATGCTGCACCAAACATAGCTTAAATCAACTTTGAGGATTTATAAGCTAATTTTTTTTGAGTTTAACTTCCTTATGTTCTAGTTATAACTGTGCAATGAAAAGGTGCTGCGTTGAGGTGCGATTTGTCCTACATGTGGCAAGTTAAAAATGGTTTATTTTCATTGAAGGTTGGAGCTGCCCATTTGGCCCAACTAATCTATTGAACAAGACTTAAATTGGGGCAAACAGTAAATTCATAAATACATTCCAAAAGAACTTTTCATTTATTTTTGAATTAAAAATCAGAAACTCTTTTGCTAAAAAAATAGAAACTCTAAACTTAAATTTTTTCCATAAACCTTTTTCTAAAGAGCTTATAAGGTAGGCCTTTTTGACTTACCTTATTTATTGAAATAAGTGTTTTTAAAAATAGCTTCTATAAAAAGTTTCAATCTAACTCTTCTGATTTTAGTTCAAAAACAACTAAAAATTGCTTTTGGAAAATACTTCTAAATTTCTTGTTTAGTCCAATTTAAACTTTTTTTAATAATAAATTGTTATCTCATAGCTACATCTGCTTTTCACCTCACCACAAACAAATGCACATAGTTATCAAAGGCACATAGTCGAAGTTATAGTTATCAAAGGGGCACATAGTTCTCAGAGGCACCCTTAATTGTCGAAGTTATAGATTGCTTACTAAAACTTTTTTTGAACAAATAGATTGCTTACTAAAACTAATAGAAATCAATGGGATCTTGATATGGGTGTCTTCTATAATAATAAATTTAAACCCTTATCATTTTGGTAAACTCTCATGGTATAATTAGTTTCATTCTTTAAAATTAGGATTAACATTGCATTTGGAGATAAAAAAGCTGCTTTTAAACCCAAACGCAATACCAAGTAAATCCTGGTTTTGTGTCAAAAGCTGATTTTGAACGCAAAAGTCAAGCAAACCCGAGAAGCTAATCCGTAGGTGCTTTTGCGTTTCAAAAGTACTTTTGGACATTAAATGACTAAAATCCCCTAATTATTTTTCTCTTACCTTTTTAACTAGCATAGCATTTTTAGACATTTTATCATTCAACCCCATTTTTTCACAGCAATATCAAACAATATTATATTTTTCTACTGCAATTTAAAAAAGCACTTCTCAAAAGCACTTTTGCAAATCAAGTTTTTTCAAACTGCAATCTCAATGCCAAACTAAGCCTAAATCCATACAGACTACAAATCTGAGGTAAAAACAAGCATTCCACCAAAAACTACCATGTACATGTACTTGTACTATTCTATTTTGGTGTAAAAAGGGCACATATATTTATGACATGATATAACACCCGAGTATATGATATACGTAAGTAAATAAATGGCCAAGTAGCCACCCACAACTTTCGAGCTATTCTAGAGGAAGTATTGTCATCTTATCAATATCTTTTCCAAGTCATATACAACAAGTATGATGTAACAAAATCGTCAAACTTACTTCACTAACATGTTACTTCATTGTTGTGTTGTGTCCCAAAATCAAAAGGAAAATTGAACAAAAAACTCAGAAAACATTTAAGACTATCGAAGCAAAGATTTTTCCAAATTGCACGGCAATGTCATAGCTACTTCTGCCGTCTGCCTTCTGCCTTCTGCCTTCTGCCACCACCACCAATAGTTCCATTATTGTCCGATTCTAAGCACTCGTGGGAAATGTCCAGTTTCTTACCAAATCTCATAATAATATACGTAAACTCTGGCTCTGTGATTTTGGGAATTTTTTCTTGCTGCTCATTCAATAAGTGAAAAAAATAGTTCCAATTTCCAAGAAAATTGAACTGATGTGTTGTTGTTTCTACAAATCACACGGCTGACAGATGAAATGAAAAGAAAATCTGATGAGTGAATGTTTCCTATGTGATTATAAGTAACCCACGTGCAATATGAGTTTCAGTTTAATTTTTTTTCTTTAATTTTTTTTTTTTTGTAGTTTGGGTTTTTGGGAGTTTTGGGTTGGCTTTTTTACTCTTTATCTCATCATTGGGACCTTTTTTTTCTTTCATTTTTAAGTTTAACCCTTTCAAAAAGAAAAAGAAAAAAAAAAAAGCCCATTTCTCACTTCTGCCTTGAAACTGACTTGTGATTGGAGCAAGTAGAGCACAAGGACCGGTGGACCATCCTATTACAGTGAAACATGCTGCACCATATCCCGAAAGGGTATCATGATTCTTGTACTACCCCTCCAATGTACTTTATTATAAAAAATAAAGTTAAAATTACTTTATTTTTTATAAATTTCTTTCACAAAAATACATTCTAACAAAAAAAAAAGAAAAAAGAAGGCAGTGAAGTTTGATGTAACCAGCAAGAAAAGGTGTTAACATCATGGTATGTCTCTATTCCTCAATTATTCATTTATTGATAATAATTATTATATCCTTTAGTATATTTTATCATTTATCATTTTATTTTTTTTTATATTTTATTTTGGGTTTAAGTGCCTACTTTCTGATTTATTTTATCATATGTTACACGCAAACACCCTCTTCCTTTTTTTGGGTTTAAAAACTCTCATAACTTGAAAAACTTTGAAACTTCACTTCAAAACACAGAGCTCTTTCTACTTCTCTGGTTCTTTTCCCTGTCCTGTAAGAAGAAGCAAAAGCTATAGACTTCAGCTATGGAAGATAAAATGGAAGACTATTCAGATCAAAGAGAAATGGGTCTTGAAGAAATTCCCAAAACACAGAAGGGTGGTCTCATTACCATGCCATTCATAATAGGTACTAAAGCTACATTCATCTAAGGAATGTGCAGAGAAAAGTTAATCATTTCTCTTTTGCATTGTTCTTAAACTACTTAACTGTGTTTTCAAAAAGCTTACCTCTTTGATCTTTTTAGCTTTTTTCTGTATCTATGAAATCTTTGTTAAAGCAGCAAATTATGGACAACATGCTATACTTTTTTTGGTACATGCAAAAACACACCCTCATATAAAAATTGCTTTTCCAACTTTTTTCATGGAATTCTGCTATTTGTTGCTAATCTTGATCAAAAGTTTTTTTAGTTTTTGGGTATACTGAATAAGTGATTGAGGGATTTGTTGTTATTCTTGAAATGCAGCCAATGAATCATTGGAGAAGGTGGCAAGCTATGGGCTGGTTCCCAACATGATACTTTATCTGATCAAAGACTATCACATGGGAGTTGCTAAAGGCACAAATATTCTCTTCTTTTGGCAAGCTGCTACCAATTTCACCCCTATTTTGGCTGCTTTCTTAGCTGATTCATATCTGGGTCGTTTCCTCACCATTGGCTTCGGCTCCATTTCTAGTCTCTTGGTAACTAATTTTCTTCCTTAATTCCATATATCTCCAACAAAAGTTTAATTTATATACCAATCTTTCGAAGTAAGAGTCATATCAATTTCTTCTTAAATCTTCATAGTCATATTCTTTCCATGTGTTTTCTAGTTGTAAGTCCAACTTCCAAGTATAAAAATATATTTAATTATTATAGTACTATAATACTATAAGTTAACAAATCAACTAATAATAATTAATTAGTATTAGAAGAAAGAGATAATGGCCAGCTTTAGCTTAAGAAAGAATGTCCCTTGGGATCTTGGTGTTATTATATTCGATTTGCTAACTTAGCGCCTGTCACCAAGGGTTTTTGTCCCGGCAACCCACGTGAATATAGGAAACATCTGACTTTTTGGCCCTGGAAAATGAAAATGTACTAGTATCACTTCATCATTATTGGGAATAAAGCCTGGTGATAGATAAAGCGAGCCATGCCCCTGGATAGTGCAAAACTGCTCTTTCTCTCTCTTTCCCTACTTCTTCACTTTCTTTACTTATAATTTCTTACTTAAAATTTCTAAGGAGATGAAGGGAGAGGGTGGTGTTGTGAATGTGGTGGGTGGAGTTTGTTGGGTCTGGTCTAGGCCTTAGAGACTATAGAACAATAATGTTGCTTTTCTTGTACTAGGGACTTCCTTTTTCTTGCAACCCAACAAGACCAAATTATTCAACAAGACATTAATTGGGTTCAAGTACTTTTGGGATCACCATGTCTTCTAGCTAGGTGATTTATAGCATATGGTTAGGGAGAGGGAATGGAATGAATTTAAGGAATACCCATGTCTATAAAGTTACTATATGATTAATTATAGGTCATTTCTTGATACTCTAGTCAAATTTTCAATTAAAGTGTTTCCATTAACTAGTGTTTTTGTTTAGTAATGTTTTGTCTTTGTTTTGGTGCTTTTATAGCACCAATCTCTTCTTTAATAAAGTGTTTTTACCTTAAGAAGAGTGTGCCTAGGCTAGGCAACAAAAATAGTTCATTTAGTAGGTAATTTCTGTTGCAAACTTAGCACTTATGAATAGGCTTTTGATACAACTGCTACTAAGAGTACAAAAATTTATGAGGATAGGCAATTCATGTTTATCAGCATTTTTGGTGCCAAAGTTTCACTTGATAGGGCCCTTTTACCAGCCCTGACACCACTGCTACTAAAGTCAAAAGTTGTGATGAAATACATTTCATGTTTATCAGCACTGGACCAGCTTTCTGGAAAAAGTTACCTTTGATATTGGGTTACTGAACAAAAAATCTGTGTAGAGAGTGTTTCTTTAGCACTGGTCCAGCCTGGTGAAATCCAATTATATACATATCTAAGAGATGGATAATGCGAGCAACTTGGCTTCTGAATCATTACATTAGGTTCTTTTCCATTTTGGGGCCAAAAAAGAAAGAGAGCTAGATATTTACACTTTTAAGTTAAATTAAGCATAATTTGCTGATGGGATTAGTGTTCCATTAAGCATCTCTTAATTCACCATAATAGGATAAAAGTAATAGTACCCATGTTCCTTGAATACTTTTCTTTTGTATCTGTTTGAATTTTGGACTTCATACATAAATTGATGCATTCCTACAAACTTATCTAGAATTCACACTTATAAACTGACAAATTATTGTGAAATTCCCTAGTCTTTAACATCTTCATTGTATATTATACTGCTAACTAGCTTCAATCAATGCCAAATTAGATGCCTTGTTGTGCTTAGGCTTGAGAATCATCCTGACATGTTCAATGCTATACAGGGGATGACACTTTTGTGGTTAACAGCAATGATTCCACAGTCAAAGCCTTCCCCATGCGATCTACTGTCTCAGAACTGCAAATCTCCGACGGCGGGTCAAATGACTCTATTAATCTCCTCACTTGTTCTCATTGCCATTGGAGCTGGTGGTGTTAGGCCATGCTCCTTGGCATTTGGAGCTGACCAATTGGACAGAAGAGATAACCCAAAAAATGACAGGGTGTTAGAGAGTTTCTTTGGCTGGTACTATGTTTCTGCTGCTATTTCTGTTATAATTGCATTGACAGGCATTGTCTATATTCAAGATCATCTAGGATGGAAAGTGGGATTTGGAGTTCCAGCAATCCTAATGGTGATCTCAACTCTTGTGTTTTTCCTGGCTTCTCCCCTTTATCTCAAGCAGAAAGCAAGCAAAAGCTTGTTAACTGGCTTGGTACAAGTGATTGTTGTTGCTTATAAGAACAGAAATCTGACATTTCCACTTCAAAACTCAAATGGGTGTTACCATCATAAAAAAGACTCACAGATTGTTGCACCAACTGACAAATTAAGGTACTAAAGCATTACCCTTTTAATCATTTCTTATTCTGTGCTTGAATCTATTTTTTATAAACTCTGTTGCTTTTTGGACTTAGGTTTTTGAACAAAGCTTGCATCATAAGAAACCCAGAACAAGACATATCAGAGGATGGCTCAGCTTCTAACCCCTGGAGTCTTTGCACAGTTGAACAAGTAGAAGAGCTAAAAGCACTCATCAAGGTCTTACCAGTGTGGTCTACAGGGATTATCATGTCAATAAATTTAAGCCAAAATTCATTCCCTGTGCTCCAAGCAACCTCTATGGACAGAAGCCTTTCAAAAAAATTTCAGATTCCTGCAGGCTCATATGGAATGTTCAACATCATCTCTCTTGCACTATGGGTGATTCTCTATGACCGAGTGATCCTCCCCACAGCGTCAAAGATCAAGGGTAAACCGGTAAAGTTTGGTGTCAAACTAAGGATGGGAATTGGGCTATTTCTGACCTGCATTGCCATGGTAGTTTCAGCAATTGTTGAGAATGTCAGACGAAGAAAAGCAATCAGTGAAGGATTTGCCAACAATCCTACTGCTGTTGTGAGCATGTCTGCTATGTGGCTTGTGCCACAATTTGTCTTGAATGGCTTGGCTGAAGCTTTCACTGCAATAGGGCAGACAGAGTTCTTCTATTCTGAATTGCCCAAGAGTATGTCAACTATTGCTGCTGCTCTTTTCGGACTAGGATTGGCAGTTGCAAATTTGCTAGCAAGTGTTGTAGTGAGCATTATCAATGACATTACCTCAAAAGGCGGAAAAGAGAGTTGGGTTTCAAATAACATAAACAAAGGTAGGATTGACAAGTACTATTGGGTTCTTGCCATATTGAGTTTCATCAATCTATTCTATTACTTTGTTTGTGCTTGGGCTTATGGACCTTGTGGTGAACAAGCAACAAAAGTAAGTGATGCAGGGGCCGGGAACGGATTGAAGAAGGAAGAAGAGCTATCTAATATGGAAATCAAAGTTAGGGATGAAAGTAATGGCTTGAAGAACGGACAAATTCAGTAATCCAAAAAAAGGGTCTTCTTATTTGCTAGCTTGATGATGAGTGTTTCAAGTCTTGGAATGACTATTTCAGTTTAAGAATTTGCCTACATAATCTGCTGTTAGTAACTAGCTAGGAATATAGTTTTTGAAAAAAAAAAAAACCATAACATCTTTTCTGCATCCATTTACTTGTGTGAAATTTCTCTAAATTCTGTGCCATATTATACCCATTCTTTACCTTTCTTTTACATTGTATTTTGTCACACTATATTACTATTATATATTTGCAGTAAATAGTGGTTGGTCTGATGGATTGAGTCTTTTGATTCTCTTCAACATGTTTTGCTTTGCTTGATAACAAAAATTCCTTTATATATTAAGAATCAGCTCTGTTTTTTTTCATTGTAAGCATCATTCTTGGTTAGGAAATCATTTCTGAGGAATTTCAATTGCATGCAAAACATGTTGGGACTAAACTATTGTACCCTTTGAATCATCTGAAAAAGAAAGGCACTGGAATTCTAAGAAACAAATCTAGAATTATTTGGTACTACCAGCACAGAAATTATTGAGTGTTGTTTGGCTCATTTTGTTAGTTCTTTTTGTTTGCAAAAAACCAGATGGAATCTTGAAAACCTCAATTATTCACTCCCAAAATTTGTTTGGTTCCTGCCAAGACAAAACCAGAAAGGGGCAACCTATGATGATGAAACCATTTTAGCAAGAAACTCCTTGTCTGCAGCAATAGAGCCATAGTTATATAAATGAATGGTGTAAAATTAAAATCCTAGTACTGTTGAAGATCATTTCCTCATTCATATACTACAATCCATCATTTCGTTACATCTTTTGACTTTCTCTCCCTAATAAAAAAAACAAGGAAAAAAGAACAACAGAGACAAACCATTCCCCACTTTGTTGTTTCAGATCAAACGCAAGCATTTAGTCCTCATTTGCTTGTCCTTTTGTTCATTTGTGCCCACCACCTTTGATTCCTTCCTTCCCAACACACATCCTCCCCTGCATATAACCATTATATGTAAAAAACACATAGGCAGCTTCCTTCTTCCCCACCACCATCAGTCTTTCTTGTAAAAAGGACAAGAGAAAAATGACTTGTATTGCGGTCGGTGACACGATTCCCGATGCCAGTCACCGTGTCCGTACACTCCTGGATGCATTTAGAAAAAACCTTGCAATTGGCCTTAAATTGTTACTCCTACACATTGATTGTTCATATAATGATATAGGAAAGAAAAAAGGGATATCAAAATTCATTTGCTTAATGCATTTTATCCTAGATAGTTTCTTTTCCTCCAAGCAAAGTAATGTTTTACCCTTTCTTTTGTTCAGAAATGATGAGATATCAGTAGAAAACGACTACAATTAAATCATTGTCTTAACTCAGTATGAATGATAGAAACTAAATGATCAAACATTTATGTTCTCCTTTTTACTTACCAATTTCCAACATGACATCTTCCTGATTATACATGATTGAATACGGGTGACCAAATTATGCTTTAAACTATGAAACTCACAATGACTCTTTGGGGGCTGTTTTGTACAGTTAATGACCCATACGTGATGAAGGCATGGCCAAAGTCATATCCAGAAAACAAGCAGGGCTTACGTTAAAACTCTTGGCCTTGAACTTGACATCTCTAGCAGAGGTAATCCAAAAATGAAAGAAAAATAGAAATAAGAGAGTCTGTCAGACTACCTTGTGACCATCCCAGGCCCAGATGAACACCAAGCTGAGAACGATCCTCTACTGCTCCGGCTGGACCCGAGGGATCAAGGAAGCTGTTAATCACGCTCTGATCACAAGGTCGTGGAGCATCAACCAGACTCGAGATCCTGTCTCCTTTGTGCTAAAGGATACAGAGGTACGAGCCTATAGAACAGATCCTGTTCAAGTAAGGTCGTGCCCTTAGGTTCTCGCCTCATGATATATAAAGCGGTGATTAATCACTTGACTTTTCGATGTGGGATGCTGATATACCTGCATCGAAATCGCACATGTTATGATTTGCTTAAATTTTGATTTTAGTGTAAGTTATCGCATAACTGAATTTCACATTTCATATGAAGGTCTTCATATTGAGGGGATATCGTCTTGTTTGTAAAGAACACATTGAGAGCTCTAAAGTGTGTATTGCATTAAGGAAAGAGTAAGAGAAGTTTCATGAAACAATAGTTCAAAATAGAAAGAAAACGATCAATTACTTTCATTCAATCTTAGCACAAAACTAAAATTAGCTGCTTTTTTCTGTCTTTTAGTTACTAGTGATTGTTTCTTCACCCTTTTCATAAAGTCATCACCTTACAGAACTATAGATGGATGGGGCTGATTAGTCTAAGCTAAATATTTATTGTTTGATGATGACTCAATTTAAGAAATTGATTGCTTTGCTGAATTGCATCTAACCAATGTAACACCATGAAGACCAATAAGGCTGTCTCCTTTGCTATTAGTAAATATTTTCTTCACTTTCTTAAGTTATTTGCCTTATATATCAATGGAGCTGATTAGTCTAAGCTTAACAAATATTGAACTGGAATTGGGTGGGGTGCGCCAGGCCAATGCTTTAGTGCAACGCATAGGCGACGCTTGAGAACCCCAGTAGCAAGCTACTGTCATGGGCTCTCCCCCTAAAAAAATAAATTTAATATCATGCGGGTCAATGACCCACGTATCAGATATTAAACTGATAAGAACAGATACTACACTTGATCTTAGCCAAAAGGCCGAGAAAGGTATGCTTTAACACGAGCCTCGACTTTTGCTTTTATATCGCTCGTTCAAGTAGCCATGCTTGTGAGTAGAGCTGTTCAAGGGTCGGGCTACCCGCCCAAGCCCGTAAGCCCGCCTGATATTTTAAAGGGCTTGGACAAGAATTTTAAGTCCGTTGGATGGGCTTGGACAAAAATATCAAGCCCGTTTATTAAATGGGCCGGGCTTGGGTATGAGAGCAAAAGCCCAAGCCCGGCCCAAGCCCGGCCCGATTAAGAAAATATATTTATTTTTATTTTTTATTTGTTGATATATAATCTATACTATATATAAAAGTACGAGTTTTGTAAAACTTTTGAATCGACTATTATACCCTTATTTTCCTAATTGAATCGACCATTATATCCTTATTTTTCAAACATATTTCTTAAATGCCATTACTTAACTATTATAGTTTTATTCTACTAAAAACTCTATTTTTATTCAATTAAATTTAATATCTTTATAATTACTTTATTTTTACCATTGTACTATTTTTTTCCAAAATATAGAGTTTTATTCTACTAAAAACTCTATTTTCATTTAATTAAATTCAATATTTTATAATTATTTTATTTTTACCATTTTAATTTATAAAGTTATTATGATTGACATCTTACTATTTGATAGTTTATAATAATGTATTATGATTAAACTTTATTATTTCCCTAATGTGCAATTATTTTATTTGACTTATAATTAATTTTTTGCTTGATAAAAACTTGCTGTATAATTAAAAAAATCTAACATTCTTATAACTATGTCATTTTTACCATTTTACTATTTTAATTAAAAAAAACTTAGATGTATTAGAAAATTTTAAATATACTTTTATAGTTTTACTCAACTAAAAACTCTATTTTTATTTAATTAAATCTAATATCCTTATAACTATTTTGTTGTTATCATTTTACTATTTTAATTAAAAAAAACTTAGATATATTAGAATTTTTAAAATATATTCTCTTACAATATTTTTAGAAATAAACTTTTACAATTATTCTACTAAAAACTCTATATTTATTCGATTAAATTGAATATTTTTAATAAATATTTTATTTTTACCATTTTACTTTTAAAATATTGGAGATTTTTTTGGTAGTTATGGATCCATTTCAATTATTATATAAACTAATAAAAGTATTATTATCAAGTTTAAAAGTTAAAATAAGTTGGCTAATCATTAACTATTTAAATTTTTTTAACAAATTAAGTTAAAAATTTATTTAAAATCTAATTTTTGTGGTCAAATCGGATTATGTCGGATTGGACGAGTTATCGGGTTCGGATCAGATTTTGACAGCTCTACGTATAATAAATTTCAATTATTATTATAATTTTCATTTAATTTAAACACGAGTATCACGTGCAATGCACGTGGAAGTAGAGACTAGTATATATTAAATAACTTTATACGTACATCGTATGTTAAATAAGAAAAAGATGAATAATATATATAGAAAATCTTATTATCAATGAGAATAGTATGTTATAGGTAGTATATATCATATTTTATATTTACAATTATATTTATATAATTAATTAATATAATTTAATTCTTAAAATAATTATCAAAAAAATATTAAACGGGCTTTTGGACGGGCCTTGGTCTAAATATTTGATAAATGGGCCGGGCTTGGACAAAAGTTTGAGGCCCGTTTTATAAATGGACCGGGCTTGGGCAACACTAATGGCCTTAATCTCAAGGCTAGGCCCGGCCCGGCCCGAACCCGGCCCGGCCCGGCCATGAACAGGTCTACTTGTGAGTTCCTGATATGGGACTTGGCACTTAAGGCCATCCACATATACCAATTCATCCTTTGCTTATCATTTGTTGTTGTTTGTTAAGAAGATGGATTGCCTCTGATATGGTTTTATACTTGTATCTTACCTCTAATGTTTTAGCTGCTCTTGCTTAAACAAACAACTTACACAAGGCAAGGCCTAATGGGCAATGGCTGTGAAAATCTTCAACATTCTACTATCAGCAAAACAATTTTATCTTCTGGATAAGATGTTCAAGGCTCTGTAATGCCAAAACTTATATAACACCCAAAATATTAATCCATTCTACAATATCTTCTGCGTTAAAACCATCTAATTCAGTTTCTTTAGATGTTTAATTCACTTCTGCTAACTGAACTGTTAATATCAGAACATTACAGATAGTATACTTTTGGTTCTAGGTTGATGGCATCATGCATCCCAAAGCTTTAAAGATCTAAAACCAAAGAATTTATTTGGAACCAAATCATACATATGGTTTCATTATATCAATTGGTCCAAGTTGAGATAAGATAGATAAGACAAAAGGGAAAAGCTGAATAGACATATTGAAATTTCTGAAGCATCATGCAATTTTAAGATGATTTCTTTGCCTTTATTGAGCTACTTCCTATTCCTACTGCTATTTTGTTCATCCATTTAGCAGAATTCAGGATACAAGGGTGGATAAAAGATTGGCTCGGTCTAACATCGAAAAAAGTTATCAACAGAAACGATTGTTTGTGGCTAAACAGGACTTGAAACTGGCAAGTGCTGTTGTCTGCAAGCACCAAACAAAATCTGATTTAATGGCACAAGTAGCAAATTGAAGACATTGCAACTTGCAAGGCATAAGACTCCGCTAGGCTTTTATAATTCTAATTCTATTGATGTATATATATTTCATAATTTAATTTAATATAAGTAATTAGCTATAGCACAAATACAAATGATGGATTTCACAATAAATTATTATGATGTCCTATCTCAATTTTATGAAACACATGTTCAAAAGACAAAATCAATCCAACTCAACTCCAATTCAGTGGTATACTTGTGTTTTGAGGGAGGAAATTCTATGAAAAAACGATCTTCATGATCTATTCAAATTACTCAAATTGTCTTGGAAGATACTTCATAACCCAATTCATATTTCATATATTGGTTCCGAAGCATGGATGCCGGTATTTGTTTAGTTGATTTAATTATTGATACACCATTCAATTATTGATTAGCCACAAGCTTTTACCTAGAAGAACCAACTGATCACATATCTAGTCAGCCAATATATCTCCCAATTCCTAAAATTGGTCTAAGGAACATTAATTGGATGATAACAATATAGCATAAGGAACATTGGATGATAACAATTAGATAGATCTAATTACTAAGTTTTAGTCTTTTAGACTACGGATTGGGTAGGGGCCGCGCCAACGCAGGCCCCCGCTGCCACAAATTATGACGTAGGCTCTCCCACTTGGGGAGACCTTAAAGCAGCACCCCTCCCAAGTGCAATGGAGGTCACTACCCTAGGCCATGAGTCTTCTTGATCGCCCATTGACCCGTCCAGGTAAGTATGTTTCAAAGTTGCTAGTCCAATCCATTTTGTAGAGTGAACAACACTCTCCTTAACTTTTCGGCTCCGATATGGCATTGAGCAAAGCCTTATCTGAGAAGTATTATATTGTGTACACTGATTTGAGGTTAATTTGATTTTTTTGCTAAAAATGATTTGAAGTTTGATTATAGACAATAGTTTTCTTGTTCGTTGATATAGTATTGGACTTTTAGTTAAAATCCCTACAACCTCATATATTAAACATTAAAAAAAAGAAATTTATTATAATCTTCCTTTTGGCCAAACATTTTATCAAGGAAAATTAAACTTTTATTAATATATGCTTTCTTCACTTCTTTGAAAAAAAAATACGTAATTATATATTTTGGATAACATATTAACATTCATGCCTTGAGAGCTGATAATTATATAGGGATCTTCGAAATTTTGGCATTCGTTCTTGCAAATGGTTTTAAATAAAATTAGCTAAGTTTCATAAAATTTTAGGAACGTATATAGAGGCACCGATTTAAGACTTCTTAAAATTGATTTTATGAAGTTGTTCTTATGAATTACAACAAAAGGAATCAAGGTATGTGATATAGTATATTATATGCATCTATCAGTCCTATAAATATTGAACTAGAATTGGTTGGGGTGCGCCAGGCCAATGCTGTAGTGCAACGCATAGGCGACGCTCGAAGATCCCAGTAGCAAGCTACTGTGATAGACCCTCCCCCTAGCAAAATAAATTTAATATCATGTGGGTCAATGACTCACGTATCAGATATTATACTGATAAGAACAGATACTACACTTGATCTTAACCAAAAGGCCGAGAAAGGTATGAGTTGTAATGTTGCTCGATTTCCTTTTTATAACGCACCTACGCATTGCCCTCGGTTTGTGCTCTTGATGTGGGACTTAAAAACTTATATAAGTCCAAACTGGAGAGAGCAGGACTGGATTAAATTAATGTCTTTCTTACATATGCCATGTCTATACAAATTAGACTTTCAAGGAATGTATTGCAATTGTCTTGCATCTTGTTTTCCCTTTTGGTGTACTTTGCATAGTGAGTAGATTTTAGGTAAAGCAACAATCGAGGATATTTGGGACATAATGAAGCTAACTAATTAAAGCCTAATAATAACTGGTTAATTAACTTAAACAATCACTTAAATTGTAGCGGAATCCACTACCAACAAAACAATTTGCTCTGATAGATGATGGAAGCAATCTAATTAATCTGCATGCATATATTATTCCAGCAGTCCTCCTCCCATGGTGCAGCTGAAATTTTTATTATACTTGAATACGTATAATTAATCTAAGAGGATTTATATCCAATTCAAGTAACCAATAACAAAAATGGATATTAGCTATCTAAGGCTATTTTTCTGCGAGATTTGCCTTTTGGTTTAGATGCAAAACTTTGTAAATTTAACAAGCTCTATATATATATGATTAATTAGTTGCATAAGTAAGCGTGTTTCATGACTGGGTTCAAGCCATCATTCATATTATTATATTACAATATGGCTTTAAACTTTTTTATTTGTTAATGAACACATTGAGACATTTGAAGTGTGTTTTAAGGCTAAAACTAGAGTATTTGATTCTTAAAAGCTATATATAAGCTGGTATCTTATAGCAGTCTAGATTTTATCCAGGCAAAAATGCAAGCAAATGACCAGATTATTAAGCTGTTGACACAAAAAAAAATTTGTTTAATTCTGATACAATATTATATGAAATTTTTCTAAATTATAGTATTAATCAAAGCGAAACCATTGCAGCTTGTTAACACTTAACAACATTTTTTTTACTAAAGCTTGTGTTAGGTTTGCACGAGTAAAAAACTTTCTTTAATTAGATTTCCTTAGATGTACATAAATAGAAGGTAGCTCATAATGTCAATAGTTCAATCAATCTGCAGAATTTCACTGGGATCTAAGCGAGAACCCAAAACACAAAACAGTTATCAAGTTTGAGAGTTCAAAATAGCAAGACTTAAACTAAGAATTGTAGGGCTTTACCCCAAAAGGAGCCCTTCCAGAAATTCTCAAAGGCCAGAGGCCTAAGAGGGGGTTTGGAAATAGTTTTCAACCAGCAATAGACGCGCCTCGGTTAGAACCTCACTAGCTGCGTCATTGCCCCAAGCGCAAAGATGCTTTACTTTGTGTATCAGCTTCGCTTTTATATTGGATCCAAGGATTGGTATACTATTAACTTTACAATGTGGGATATTAACTAATTAACCACTGCTGCACTTTGGTCACCTTCACTCAAATTGTTGAGACATTTTCTAAACTTATTAATGAAACAGAACCACTAATGATTCCAAACCCCTCTTCCTATGTGTTACTAATATATATTCTGAACTTTACATTAATTTTATCCCTTTTTCAAGGTTGTGCACAAGCACTTACTCATGATGAGTGATTGAGTGTGTGATGAAATAAAAGTATTGAAACTGTTTAGAAGTGCTTGCTGATAATAGGTAAGATATGCTATATAGTAAAAGAAACTACAAAGAGCTAATTTTTTGAAACTGTAAGTAATCCTTTTACAGGGTTAAACGATTAAATAGATCTTTACATTAGTCTTGAAACTCTGTTACTAATGCTTGCTGGTTGAACAGGTATAGTTTCAGCAGATGGCGACTGGGAATAAAGATTTTCATCCTCCTTTAAAGGCTCTTTCTTATTGGCCATTGACATAAGGATTTTGACCAATTTCCCATTAAATTTTTTAGCTAAATTAAAAGAGAGATGGCTAAGCCTAAAACAGAAGAAAAGGAAAGAACATTAGACTGAGATTGGGTAGGGGCCGCGCGAACGCAGGCCCCCGCTGCCACAAATTATGACGCAGGCTCTTCCACTTGGGAAGACCTTAAGGCAGTACCCCTCCTAAGTGCAATGGAGGTCACTACCCTAGGCCATGGGTCTTCCTGATCGCCCATTGACCCCGTCCAGGTAAGTATGTTTCTATGTTGCACCTATCTTCTCTTTTATAAAGCTACCGCTTTGCTATATTTCCATCCTTCACCCATGTGGGACTTTGTAAACTTAAAACATATTACTAGTCTTAACTGGAAATAAGATTTTGAATAGAGAGAAAGCTATCAGAAATGAGACAAACACTTACTAAAAGAAAATGGATTATGAATTTATTTATTTTATTATTTTTTTGGCATCAGAATTTATTTATTTTATTTTAAAGGGACATTTTTTTTATTCAAATTGTCAACATATATATAGCTCCTCCATACGGTATAGTTAAAGCTATAATATGGTGCTCTGAATCCCAATTCCCAACCGCAAGCACATGCAGTGAAACGTTAGTGACTAGTGACACAGCAACACTGCTTGAAATTTGCACATATACCACGGCTATAGCCTTGTGCCGTACATATTGTATCGCAATCGGAATTTGTTTGACAATTTGCCGTTATGA
Organism: Corchorus olitorius; assembly: GCA_001974825.2. NCBI lineage: Eukaryota > Viridiplantae > Streptophyta > Magnoliopsida > Malvales > Malvaceae > Corchorus > Corchorus olitorius. The sequence goes on along the minus strand of AWUE01020729.1, from coordinate 119,555 downwards.
AGTGACATTCATTACTACCTGGAGTCTGACACTTCACTCCACCCATGTCTGTACTCAAAACGATTAATTAGCTTCGTTAATTTAGTTCAAATAAATTCATAATGCTAGTGAATGCTAGTGATTTAATTTGGTTATACCTGAAGAGAGCACAATGAGGCATATGATGACAAGTGCAGAAGCCACAGTTGCTTGCTTTGATGCCATTTTTCCAAATAAATAGGTTAATTTTGGGGATATGGTGAGGGTATTTATATACTTATATTAGTCTTATTACCTCCATGGGATGAAATCACAGAAAAAGCCAAGAAATGGAAAACCAGAAAAAATTAACTGTATATATGCAATATTTCATGGAAATAAATCAAGTGTATGCACACTGCACAGGAATTATTCCAAATTCTATAAATACTACCAAAAATATTTATCAATTCAATTTTAATTGAGAAGATTGCATGGTTTGGACTTTGGTGTATGTATATATCCTATTTTTAGAAATTAAAGTAAAGAATAAGCTGTAGATTTGTGTATTTTATTTTTCTTTAAATAGAGATCCTTTTTCCTTTATCTTATTTATTTGCTATTTTAGCTTATCATTCCTTTTAAAAAATAACTTTTTGGCGCCGAAAGTTTATTATCAAATTTTTACTTTTGACATGTCATCAAGTTTAGCCACACTCCCAATTGAAACGAATTGTATAGGGTAGTCCTAAAATTTAGAAGCGCATTGTATAGGTTAAGTTCTAAAATTAAAAATTTTATTATGGTAGAATATTAGTGATTTTAATTGTGTCACCTATTTGAGTTGTTAGTTCAATTGGTAGTATATCCCGTATCTGGACTATGATATCCTAGGTTCATGTCCCACTGCATGTGCATTTTTTTTGCTCATTTTATGTGGGCTTTGTGAATTGTGACCCTTTGTGTGGGTTTTGTGTATTTTCTCATTGGATTGATTCAGCATATTTACCCTATATACATTTTAATCGAACATGTAGCATCACTCTTCTTTTTTGGTGCTAACCCTCTGTTATCAATGAGCAACTTTCAACTTGTAACTGCAAAATCACTACAAGAAGACCTGTATTTGGAGAAATTATTAGGTGAGACACATCCATCACGTTATATATGAGATCAACCAATAATATGATGACAACTAATCAATTTTCTAAAACCCTATCTCAATAATATCTCAAAATTGGGGATTTACCCTTTATGCATTGTTTATTTTAAAAGAGGGCTAAACCTTGGACTGAAATTGTGCCTTAATTTTAAGAATTCATTTGACATGGCACAATTCTATTGGTTAGTCTCATGGTTGGCATGATGAGACAGTCCTATCTAATAATTCATCCTGTATTTGAGATGGATCTGACTTCAGAATCATATAAATTTAGTTCAAATAAATAGTTTGCTTTTGCTAAGGAATTGAAGTTTTATAAGTTGCTTAAATATTTGTCAAGGGTTTAATAATGTAATGTGCCGGTTGAAATATTTGGGAGGTCCTTGTATTGTGCAAAAATGTTCAATTTTGTCCCTATACTAAAAAAACGATCAATTTAGTTCTTGTACTCACAAGATTGGGTCAATTGATTCAAAAATTAAGGGCATTTGTTTTTGTTACTTTCCCGGCAAAGTAATGGATGGAAACACTCTTCATGGTTTGGTTTAGGTTTTATTAGGTAGGAAAATAAAATGTGGAAACACTTTCCATTGTTGGGTTTAATTAAATGAAGGTGGGAAAGTAACTCAACTTTCTTTTGTATGAGGGAAAATACATTTTCATGGGGAATAGGGAAAAACTTTCCATGGAAAGTATTCTCTTGGGAATCACTCTCCTTAGAATGACTCTCCATGGAGATTGGAGAGCACTCTCTTGAAAATCACTCTCCTTAGAAAGCACTCTCAACGGAAAGTACCAAACGGCCTGTAAAGGTAATGATGACTCAATTGACCCGATCGTGTGAGTATAGGACCAAATTGATATAATTTTGTGAGTATATGGGCTAAATTGACCACTTTTCAAATACATGGACGAAATTAAATATTCTTGTATAGTATAACAACCTCCCAAGTATTTTCACCCTAATGTGCCACACTTAACATACTGCAAATTCAGATTACTCGGTTATATATAGTAGTACTATATATATATATATATGGCAATAACTTAACTAGAAAATAGAAATAATTAGATTTTGAATAGAGAGACAGTACAAGAAAAAGGGATTATGAATTTATTTATTTTGAAGAGACACTTTTTATTTTAATTGTGAACAAAAATCTGTATAGCTCCAACCCCGTATATATATGATCATATATACGTATAATTAAAGCTATATATATAATAATATAATAAATATGGTGGTCCAAAGTCCAACCCGAAGCACATGCGCAGTGAAGACTCAAGTAGTGATGATACAGCAACACTCAATCTGCCCGTAATTTCCACATACTGCACCGTGATTATAGCCTTGTGCCGCACATATATTCAAACAATCCTCAGTAGTTGTGCAATTTGCCACTATGAAGTAACAATCAGAAGTTGGAGGCTGACACTTCACTCCGCCCATGTCTGTAACATATACACAAACCGCTAAATTAGCTTCGTTTTTTTTTAAGCATTCAATTAGGGACGGATCTTGATATATAAGTTGGAAAGGGCCATATAAACTACTTTATGTAAAATTAAGTGGGGGGGGGGGCAAATTAAAACTTTTAGATTACACTTACATATAAATCTATGGACTACTATGCAATTTTTCCATTTTTGGGGGGGTCATGGCTCCCTCAACTCTTAACGTAGATCCGCCCCTGCATTCAATATTAGTTTTATTGGGTATTTGGTCTGGTGATAAAGTGTTGGACTCCTAGTTTTAGTGGTTAGGGTTTGATTTTTAGCAGTACCAAGTATCGAAGAAGCATGCAATATTAGTATAAACTACATATTGTCAATCAATTTAGTGAATTTAATTACCTGAAGAGAGCACAATAAGGCATATCATGACAAGTGCAGAAGCCAACGTTGCTTGCTTTGATGCCATTTTTTCAAATGATGGAGAATTGATGATATTGAATATTGATAGGTTAATTTTGAGGGATATAAATGGTGATGGGCTAAGGAGATGGAGCCTTTTATACAAACAACCTCCCTGGGATGAAATCCCAGAAAAAAATAAGAAATGGAAATGAAGAAACCAATTAACCATATATGCAATTTGATTTGATGGCAATAAAACATCAATATATACAAGGATACCAATTTTTTAACTACTGCCATAAAGATTTATCATGTATTATTATCATTCCAATTTCGTGCTTGAAATGAGTATGAATCTCTTCATCAACTCAATGTTTGAAACCTGAAAAAAGATTGGTAAGCCCAAGTTTGAAATTTCAATGTTTTATTTATTGCTCTAAGGCCCAAGTTTGGGAGCTGAAATTAGCAAGACCTTAAACCAAGAATTGTAGGGCTTTATCCAGAAATTCTCAAAGGCCTGGAAATGATTCAATACCCAATTCGTCCTAACAATGAGAAGGTCCTAAAAAATACAATCAAAACATAGCTTCCAAAACCAACAAGAGGTTGGATTAAGTGGTAAGCGGCTTGTTCTAAGTTAAGTAAGGTTCAAGACCTTGCTCCTGTTGGGAGATTCACCCACCATAACCAGATGGGTGACGTGGATCGGATCTAGATTAGTGAGGATAGCCATAAATACCGGATGGGATAAAAAAAAACATAGCTTCCAAATGGTGCAAAAAAAAAAAAACATAGCTTCCAAATGGTGCAAAAAAAAAAAAACATAGCTTCCAAATGTTGTCAAGTTTGAACGATACAGCAACATTGCGTGCCTGTGCCTTCTCCTCTGGGAGCACACACAGCACCAAAGTTATAGCCCTTTTCCGAGCATATTTTTTGGCAATCGCCATGATTGTTGCAGCTTTCATCAATGAATCGACAATCAGATTCACTTTGACACTTCACTCCAATATCTGTATAATAAAATCACATATAAACAACGGTTTTTTAAGTCAATTCTTAGGTAATTAAAGATGATATATGTAATTAACATCGCTAATTAAATATTAATCTTAGTAATTTATTTGTTTTGCATGCATTAGTATAACTATGGTTTTCAATCAATTTTTCAGAATATTAATCATACTCTAATTAAATCGATGGAATGACAAAAATAATGATTCACATTCAATTACCTGAAGAGAGCACAAGGAATATGATGAAAAGTACAGAAGCCACCGGTGCTAGCTTTGATGCCATGGTTTGTTAATTTCTTTTTCTTTTTTCTTTTCAAAGGATTATATATAGAAGATAGGTTTTGAGGGATATATCATAGGGGCTAGGAACCAAATACTTAGGGTTTATATATGAAAAAAAAAAACAAATATATAAGCCTTTAACTTGGATTGGGACGAAATCACAAAAGAAGAAAAAAGAATTGAAAGAAGATATATGTGGAATTGATTTAATTATGGAAATAAAATCATCGGTACATAAAAGAAAAACATATAATTCCAATTGGAGCAGTACCAAAAATAAAAATTCAAGGGAATTTTCTCATGGTTGGTACGTCCTATTTTTAGAAAAAGAAAAATTGTAGTAAATAAATCTTATAAGAGGTATGTATATATGCATATATTTCTTTCTTTACATAAAAATTCTCTTCATCATTCCGTGTTTTGTGCAAAAAAAAGGCTCTTCATCAAATCAATTTCTCTTATTTATTTGCTATTTTAATTTATTATTACTATAATTAATTAATTCTTTTTACCTTACAAAAGTCTTCTTTTCTAAGATGCCTTACAATACCTACCATCAAATTTTACTTCATGACGTGTCACTAAATTTAATTAATATCATTTTGCTCAAAAATTAACATCATTTTCAATAGAAACAAACTTCTAATTAAAGGGTAAATCCGAAATTCATGACATTTATTATGGTAATATATTAGTGGTTTTAATTGTGCCACCTATGGTGAGAATTTTTTTTTTAATGAAAATCAAATTCAAAAGATGTTCTTTTATTCAAACAACCATGTTTCTATCTAAAGAGACAGGAGGTTTTATATTGAAAGGTTGATAACCACAACAAGCTACTTAAAAGTTGAGTCCCATTGGAGCATTTACCATCAAGCAAACAAATAAGCAATTATGAGAAGAATTTCTCTTCCATTTTTTAAAGACATTCAATTTTGCCTAACCCTCATCATCAAAAAAGCATTCAGTCTTCCTTGGAGAGCTGCAGCAATACTAAGGCTTGGTTTGGGATTGAGTTTGGAGATAAAAAAAGTTACTTTTCACCTCAAACACAATGCCAAATGAGTTATGATTTGTGTCAAAAACTAATTTCCACCGCAAAAGGCAAGCCAACCCGAAAAGCTAGGTGCTTTTGCGTTTCAAAAGTGCTTCTGGATATTAAATGACTAATCTCCCCTAAATATTTCTTTTCTTTCTATTTTAATTAATACCCTTTTTAGACATTTTATCTCTCTACCACATTTTTCTACACCAATACCAAACATTAATTACATTTTTCTACCCCAATTTTAAAAAGCACCTTTCAAAAGCATTTCTTCAAAACCAAACTTTTTCAAAACTTAACCTAAATCCCAAACATACATATATAATATAGACGAAACCCACTAGGATTTAAACACGAGACCTTATTTAGTAAGAAATCATTAAACAAACTAATTAACAAACTAACAATGAAACATAATAACATATAAATCAACAAACACCCACATATATAATATTTAGACAAAACCCACTAGGATTTAAACACGAGACCTCAAGGTCCAGGGATGGGTGCTTTAATCTAATTATATTTGATTAAGGATATATATACACACACATACATGACTTAAATCTATTTTGTCTATTTGTATGATGGCATGGATTAATATATCTACATAAGGTTTTTCAATTATTGATTTTGTATTATGATTGACGGTTTCAAATCGTATCATACAGTCATACTTACTAAATTAATGGAGTAAAAAATATAGTGATTCGATTACCTGAAGAGAGCACAAGGCATAAGATAAGAATTACTGAAGCCACCGTTGCTTGCTTTGATGCCATTCTTCTTAAATTTCAAAGGCTAGAGAGAAAGGCAGGGGATGTTGAAAGAGAGAATAGCTAGGGTTTAGGACGAGGTTGAGGTTTTATTGGCTTATATATATTATAGTAATAATTACTCAAAAATCTTTTTTTTTTCCAAAGAAATTTTACTCGAAGAATAAGAAAAAAGGCAAATCAATGAATCAAAACCTCGATGGGACGAAATCACCGGCCCCTAATCCTAAAAAGAAAGAAAAAATTAATTAATATACTATATATGGAATCGATTTTGTATTGATATAAATCAATTTTAATTAACTATATTCCGTGCATGGGATTCCCTTCATCAAAAATACGTCTTCCGGAACAAATAGAACCGACATTAATTGTAGATTTTTTTTTTTTAATTCAGTAATGATCTTTTTTATTAAAATGGTTAACGATTCTCTTCATCAAATCAGTTTACTCTTATGAAAGCAGGATAGTCAGAGTTTTTATAGAACCAATTTTGAACTGACTCAGAAACATTTTTGGGTTTCCAATGATGTGTTAACAATGGTTGCTTCAACAGTTACTCATGGATTTTTTTTTGGGCCATCAACAAAGGATTTTCATTAAAGATCAAAATAGAGAACAAAGAGTTATCAAAAGATGGGAAAAACACCTATATCAGTGGTGAGAGCAAAATAACTTGTCTCCTGATAGCAGGTGGGAAATACAACTAATGGGGACAAGGTAAACCATCCTTGCTCAAAATAAAGACTAATGAAGATGGAGGTCTGTTGATCCAATCCGAGAGGTCCATCTCCATGTTGTGCTGCCTTGCAACCCAGTCTGCAGCACCATTCGCCTGACGCTTAACAAGAGACACTTTGAGATCAGCAAACAGCTTCACTGTTTCTCTAACAACAGGAGCAGTCTTCCAGGCAGAAGTACCCAATGAACCTGTCAAGTCCTGAACTACCCCAGCTGAATCATTTTCAACAATTACCCTTGAAAAATTCTTCCTTGCTGCAAGTTTCAGGCCTTCTCTGACCGCAAGAGCTTTGGTCATAAGGGCTTCATCAGCTTGAACTTTTTTCCCCAATCTATCAACCAGCTGACCTTGATAGTCTCGAATGACAATCCCAATAGCTGCTTCCCCATTTTTTGGATCAAAACTCCCATCACAGCTAATCTTTACCCAGTCAAGATCAGGGGATTTCCATTTTCCACTATTTACAGAGTCATCTCTATTCAAGTCAATCTTTACAGCTTTCTTGACCTTTCTAAACTGTACAAGGTTAATAATGGCAGCATTGATCCTATATATGCACAACAGACAGCACATCTATATATATGCTTCCTACAAAAATTCCTCTCACACCTAGTTCTCCATAAGTACCAGCAAGTAAAAGCAATTTTTACCTTGAGCTCCATTTGGCCCTTTGTTTAAACTACAATAACTTCAATTACTTCCAGGAGTTGATCCCTCCTTCTATAATAAAAAATACTGGGAAAAGTTGTGGTTGAATTGGAATTTTAATGGCTTCACACTCATATAATATAAGAGATTTTTTGGTTTTGGCAAAACAGTCAGATAATAAGGAACATACAGGGGAAAAAAAAGTTAAAGCACAGACATTTAAATGAACCTAATTAAAACTCAGCTGTGAAATCAAGCAGCTGTCTAATTTGATTTCTCCAAACTTTAAGCTCATTGACAAATGTTAAGAATTATTCATCAATTTGAACAAAAACCCAGACAAAGGAAAACCCAATTCCTTCAAATGAGTAAATTTCCAAGAACTGGCAAGCATGAAATGAGAGGAGAGCAAAGCCTCAAAGTCAAAGCTTACTGGTTTGGGGTTTGGATGCAATTTTATGTGAGGCCATCCATTGTTTACCCAAAGCAATAAGCTCTCTGTTTTCTTTCCTTCTCACCTCCACCAACACATGTGAAAGCTTTCCCTTATTTGCTTCAACCTTTGCCTCTATCTCCACTTCTTCCTGCCATTAAAACTTGACAATATTTTAAGCAGACAAGGAGAAAGAGAAACCCTCAAGATTTTCTATTATACAACTACTAAAGAAGAAAACTAACTCCAATCTTGGCCGTTGAATAGAATGAAATGCTGAAATCAAGGGAGGCTTTGACATGGTTAACCAAAGAATATATAGCAGCAGCTCCAACATCATCAATTAAGGTAGCCATGGCTCCAACATGCCAATTCCCATCTGCATCCTATACATATATACAGTTAATTGCTTTTTTATTTGCCTCAGAGCAGTGTAATTGAAAAGAGGGAGATAGGACAGAGATTGGGATTTATTTACTGATGCACGACTGGGTACAACGAAATTACAGCGTATGAAACCCTTTTGAGAGTGGAGAATTTGAAGCCCTTCCATGGCGATTGCCTCCAGCTGGTGGCTTAAGGTTCCTTCTGAGAGACCCAGCAACCATTTCTGGGATATTTGTACAGAGTCATCCTCCATTTTTCTGACGCTCTGGATAGCTGATTGGGTTTCTCTGCTTTTATTGCATAGCACTTTCTCCTCAACTTTTTGTCAAATGGTTGGTCGGCTTGGTTCTTTTTTTATTATTACTATACTACCAATTATATGAAGTATCCAATTCCTCGTGTGTGTGATGTGTCCTAGGCCATCGTCTGCCATTAGTGGACTGTTTTTTATTGTGTTTTTGAGAAAAGGATACTGCCAAAATAGTTGTTTTCAAATGGTAAGTATTTTTATCTTTTTACGAGCTTCATTGGCCTTTGCTATTTGATAGTAATTGAGACATGTGCTACTTGTGTTGTCTAATTCTACGTATCCCGTCTGATGTAACATTGGAAAATTGATATGTAGAGAAAATAGGCTGATTCGGTCCAATTGCCCTAAACCCACATGTGATTCATAGATTCAATTGTATAAATACTCTATTGTAAACAACACGCATTCATGTTGTTGAGTTGTAAAACCAATTTCCCCTTTTCTTTAAAACTCTCTGTTCTTTTAAGCAAATAATTGTCATTGTTGAAGATGGTTTCTTGGAGGAAGTTCTTTCTTTCTCTTCTTCCCTTATCCTTCTAGTTCTGATTTTACTCTTATCATAAAGTTACTGTAATTTCTATTACCTTATTTAATAATACCCAAAATCAAGGGATTTACTCTACAAATCCTGCTTATTTGTAACTAGGGACTAAACTTAAAATTAATTTGTTACCTTAATTATTAGGCGGGATAACTGGCGGTAAAATCAGGCGGGGCAAAAAATATTTTCTTTAGAAATTATTAAATCACCGATTTTACCGTGTTTGTCATCGGATCGGTACCAACTAATAAAATTATAACCATTCATATTTTTTCTTACAATTAGTAAAACTTTACCATATCTAAAAAAAAGTAAAACTTAACCAAATCAATGATCTAAATTTCGGAAATTACCCAGTAAATCTCACATAATAAAATTTGGGTAAATCTCATGCTAAATTTATGCTTAAATTTTAGAAATAATTTTGAATTGTCACAATTTTATTTTAGAAAAGACCCTAATTATAAAAAAATTATTAGATATAGGATCCCCTTCCACGTCAGCTATAGGACCAACTATTAAAATTATGCCACATCAAATTAACTCCTAAAATTTAGACACGAGTTTTTTTTTTTTTTGAAGAAAAGATTGTAATTTTCATTTATGAAAATGAAATTACAAAGATAATATTCATAATTACAATAAATTGAGAAGAATGCTCCTGTTTTAGATCTAGATCTAGGTCTTGCTCCGTGATCAAATGAGTCGTCTTGATGATTATATGGAGTCTTGAACCTTCTTCATAGATCTTTCGCATGTCCACCACTCCATCGCTTTTGCTTCTCGGTGAATCCAAGAAAAAGCTTTCAACAGCGATAAAAAAGTGGCTGATTCGAGGATCATCAGCACCCACCCTTTGATCAGAAAGAAAAACCATTCCGACAAGGCAAACTGTTTTCAATCTATTGCAAACTAAAAATTGGATAAAAGCCAGACTCAGACTCAAACTAACTGACTAAAAAAAACTGAATTGACTCAAGAAACTGACTAAACCCAACAGATCAATAGATCTGGGGACTTTATTCTAAAATAAAAGTAAAAAAGATCGGGCTCCTCCTCCCCCTCGACAAAAGAGTCAGGAGGAGGAGGAGGAAACAAAAATTTGAAGGGAGGAGGCTGAGAGAGAGGGTGGGGAGCGGCTAGGGTTCGTAGAGCAGCCTCGATAAAATTTAGACACGAGTTTATTACAAGGTTTAGCTCCCTTTTAAAATAAACAATATATAAAGAGTAAGTTCCATAATTAAGATATCATTGGGATATGATTTTTGAAAATCTTCGAGTTGTCATTGTATTAGCAGTTGGTCTCATAGATTGCGTGAAGGGATAGACCCACCTAAAAGTGTAATCTAGTCAAGTTGAGTAGTCAACTACTCGAGCTTGACACAAAAGTCCAAACTCGACCGAGTTTTGATTATCAAGCTTGAGCTCGGCTTTATACGTGTATCAAGCTACTCGAGCTTGACTCGATAAGTTTGATACCTAACTAAAAACTCCAATAAGCTCATTTTTAGCTCAAACTTTCAATAGGTATATATGGGTAATTTCAATTAATTATAAAATATAGCTATATATTTTTATGTACTGAGTAGCTCGACGAGTATTGAATTAAGCATTTCTGAGCTCGAGCTCGAGCTCAGCTCGACAATGATCGAGCCGAATTCAAATTTTCTTCTAGTCAAGCTTAAGTAACTTACGAGTAGTTCTGTATCACTTATGCTGGTGCCACCTAATAATAATTTCCCCTAATATATAAAATTTCCCTATTTATTTATATAATATTATTTTCAAGCCTAACTCATTAAAAATAGAACTTATAAACTTGTCTATTGATTGTGCCAAAAAAAAAAACACTTGTTTATCGTAAATGAAGTTTAAAAGCTCATCATGTATCATGTATGTAAATGTAGGCCAATGTTGGAAAAAATAAAAAAGACTAGGTAAGATTCATTGAAGAATTTCCTTTGAACAATCGAGCCAAATGAATTACTTCTGATGCCAAAAAAAGAATTAGGATTAATTAATGACTCTATTATTGGTACAATTCTTGGATTAAATATAGTAGTAGTATAATTTGTTTATAATTATTTTTAATTCATAGGAAATGTGTCTTTTATTCAAAGTTCAAACCGTAAGACATTTTTTACATAAGGGGAGACCAGCTCATCTTTTTACACTTATGGAAGAATGTAGATTTTCTCACTCAATTATTGGAATTCTTTGTGACTCTATTATTCATATTAATATATTTTATTGGATGAAAAGAAATTGAATTTTTCTATAAGACTGTTGTCTATTTACTAATTTAGTAATTTTCAAGACAAAAAAAAATGTTAGTGATAATATAGACAAAATCAAACTAAAAACTGTAATCCTATGAGGAAAGAGAGTTGATGATGAAATTAAGAATGGCTGTCTAAGTAATATAAGAGTTAAAAAAAGTAAATTCTGTTTTTACAACTAGACTCTGTTTTCAATCATTTCCACTCATATGAAACAAGAAAAACAAGACAACACTCTTTCATCTCCACCCTTTATGAATTGTCCAATTCTTAATATATTCGAACAAGAATAACATCTTCAGTTTCCCTAGGTGTTCAATCTGATGAAGAATACTAATCTCAAACCAATTAAATTCGTATAATATACTCTTACCAAATTTCTGCTGCTTAACAAAGGCGGAAAAGCTTGCTGGACATTTCAAACGGAACTAAAATGAAAAATTACCAGAATTTTGTTTCACACATGGTTCATAACTAACAACTTACAGTTTCTTAAAGTGCTGGCAAAAGAACTAAGTACCACCAATATTTCTGGTTCTAGCTTGAGATAAGAAGGGTATAAATATACTTTCTTACTTTCTTCTCTTCAAATCAACTCTCAAATTGGTTCAAAAAAGAAAGAAACTCTCAAACTTGAATCAATAAGACAAGGGATTAATGGGTTCATATAAAGCTATGGAGAAAGGGACCCCTCAACATCCTCAAAAAAGGCAAAAAGGCGGCATTAGAACCTTGCCATTCATCATAGGTACATATAAATATGCAATCAAATGCATATACATTCTTCAATATAATAATTTTTCATTGCAATTCTGGGTTTTATTTACAAAATCAAACATTCATGGTGTTTATTATTATCTTTTATGTTAATTACAGCAAATGAGGCACTTGAGAAGGTGCCCAGCTTTGCATTGATGCCAAGCATGACCCTGTATTTGAAAGGTATATTTCACATGAACATTGCCTCACTGCACAATCTGATCAACTATTGGCAAGCTTTTGGCAATCTTGCACCAGTTTTGGCTGCTTTCTTAGCTGATTCTTATTTGGGTCGTTTCCTTACCGTTGGCCTTGGTTCAATTTTCAGTCTCCTGGTAAGTTCTTCATCTTGTTGTTGATTCTTAATGGTTTTAAAAATTACCAGTCATTTGTTATAATCTATGATTAATTTGGATTGAACGTTACAGGGTATGATAATTATGTGGTTAACGAGCATTCTACCTCAAGCAAAGCCTCCTCCCTGTAACAAGTTAGCTCATGAAACCTGCAAATCTGCAACAACGGGCCAAATGGCTATCCTGATTACTGCCTTGGTTTTCATGGCAATCGGCGCTGGTGGTATTAGGACAAATTCCATGCCATTTGGAGCAGATCAACTAACCAACAAAGGTGAAAAGATCCTCGAAAGCTACTTCAGCTGGTATTTTGCTGCAGCAAATCTAGGTATTTCCCTTGGCTTGACGGTTGTCGTCTACATTCTTCAAACCTATGGGTGGTCCATCGGATTTGGAGTTTCAACAATCCTAATGTCATTGGCGACACTCTCATTTTACCTTGCTTCTCCCCTTTACATCAAGCGAAAAGCGAGCACAAGTCTCTTCACAGGTTTTGCACAAGTTGTTTCGGCTGCTTTTAAGAACAGAAACCTGCCATATCCATCGACCAAATCGGGTTGCCATCACGGAAAGGAATCTGACAATGTCATGTTAAGTGACAAACTGAAGTTTTTAAACAAAGCTTGTATAATTAGGAATGCTGAACATGATATTGGGCCTGATGGATTGGCCGTGGATCCATGGAAGCTCTGCACAGCTCAGAAAGTTGAAGAACTTAAAGCACTTTTTAAAGTCATACCAATATGGTCGACAACTATTATAATGTCCATTACCGGAAGCCAACACTCTTTCCCAGTACTCCAAGCAAGCTCCGTGAACAGACATATGTTCGGAACCTTCTCAATTCCACCTGGTTCCATGACTGTTCTCGTTTATGGCACTATCGTAATTTGGCTTGTTCTTTACGACCGTGTGTTCATTCCATTGGCATCAAAGATAAAAGGGAAACAAGTATTTCTGGGAATTCGAGTGAGGATGGGGATTGGGTTGTTCTTCTCTGTCATAGCCATGTCAGTAACAGCAATATTTGAAAGTGTTCGACGAAAGAGGGCAATCGAGCAAGGGCTTTTGCACAATCCTACTGCAATGGTGAATATGTCAGTATATTGGCTTTTCCCTCAGTTTATCCTATTGGGTATATCTGAGTCTTTTAGCACATTGGGGCAGTTCGAGTTTTACCATCGGGAGTTTCCTAAGACCATGAAGAGTATTGGGAATTCCCTCTTCTTCCTATCATTGGCAGCTGCACACTTAATGAACAATGTTCTTTTCAACGTTGTGAATAAGGTAACTTCAAGCGGTGGGAAAACGAGTTGGGTTGCAGACAATCTTAATGAGGCTCGATTCGACAAATTCTATTGGCTTCTTGCTATCTTGAGTTTCTTCAATCTCTTCTATTACATTGTCTGCAGTAGGTCTTATGGATCTACCGCTGAAGTTGTCGATGAAGGCTATGATTCAGATGAGGAGTAAACAAAACTGAGATGTCCCAAGAGGACACCCTAATAGTTAAAACTTAGGACTTCTTATGGGAGGTTCTGAGTTCGAATCCTGAGATGGGCGGGTGAGACCGTGGGATTAAGGGTAAGGAGAGGGTTACCTTCTATTTTGTAACTCATTTAAATATCATGTTCATAAATAGCCCAAAAACTGAGATAGATTTGAAAATGTACCTACAATGCTCTTACGTCATTTCCTTTAACCATTTTTTTAATTCTTTTTCAACATTTCAAAGCACAAATCAATTTTAGCCATGTACATATAAGCCAGAAATGGCTACTTAGCTAATCTTGTATTTAATCTTTTTCTTTCAATCCCTCTGAAGTGGGAAAAGATGTAAAAGATGACAAGTGGGAGTGAGTAAATAAAACTTTATTACTAGTGAAAATGGTTTAATTCTCAAAGCTTACTACTGATTTCAGAGACAGTTAGGCTATTTGAAGCCATCCATTGTTTTGCCATAGCAATTAGCTCTCCATTTGCTTTCCTTCTAACTTCCACCATTACTTGTGTAAGCCTTCCCTTGTTTGCCATAACCTTTGCATCTACCTCCACTTCTTCCTGTCATGAAAACCAAAAAAGTTTCAATATGAATGATTTATATATCTTAGAGCAAAACTTGATATATTTAAACAAGGATTTACATAAACAAGAACCACTTGCTTGAATCTTAGCCGTTGAAAGATATGAAATGCTAAAGTCAACGGATGTTTTGACACGATGAGAAACAGAGTATATGGCAACAGCTCCAATAATATCCACCAGAGTTGCTATAGCTCCAACATGCCAATTCCCATCAACATCCTAATCAAAAACCCATTAAGAAAAATCATAATTTGATGAAGAAAGAAGAAAAAATAAAGAGAAAATTGTAGTTAATTTGGTTGCTTCAGGGTTCTGTTCTATACTGATGCAGAGCTTGGAACGATGAAACTAAATCGTAGAAAACCCTTTTGAGCATGGGTGATTTTGAGTCCTTTCAAGGCTCGAGCCTCCAATTCCTGGCCTACCTCCCCTTTGACGAGATTTTTTAGCCATATCAGGGATGTCTCAAGGGAATTATCTGCTCCCATGTCGTCGGAATTTTCTCTCTGTTTTCTTTCTTCCCCTGTTTTTCTTTATCCTTTTGGACACTCCAAGTGTGAGGTAATTTATTCGTTTATTTAAATTTTTTCTTTGACGTATTGGAAAATGGCATGTTCATGGTGCTGATTGTTCCTTGTCCAGAGTTTTCTTAGGTAACGATTGGTTCGATTCGTCGTTTTCAAAGAGAATGACGGACAAACTCAAGGTCGAGGTAAATTATCTATTATAGAGAAAAGATATTAATTAATAGAAGAAAAGAAAGCAATTCCTTTTTCTTAGTGTGAAGTGCATATATATAATTTTGCCATATATACTCTATAATTGAGATGAATGGATAATTATCCTTGTCCTCATCTTCTTATTGTTTCATGCATGGTATGGTATTTAGATTAGAAATTACATATCTTATCTAATATATGTGCTATATAATATATTATCTAGAAAAAAAAAATGTTATCTAGAAATAAACTAATCTAAAAACTAAAAAGTGAAAATTATAATTATAATATGTTTTTGATGTTCCACCTCACAAACTTACATCACTGCTTGCAGCAGATGTCCTACTAGTAATCTGGCCTCAAGTCATTTAATTTCTTTTCTATGTCTGTTAATTTCTTTCCCTCATATATATAAAAAAAAATTATAATTATAAAATAAATAAAGTGATTCTATGTGGATCCACATGATCCTTTATGATTAGTATATGCTTGGT
Source organism: Corchorus olitorius (assembly GCA_001974825.2). Taxonomy (NCBI): domain Eukaryota; kingdom Viridiplantae; phylum Streptophyta; class Magnoliopsida; order Malvales; family Malvaceae; genus Corchorus; species Corchorus olitorius. The sequence goes on along the minus strand of AWUE01020729.1, from coordinate 103,706 downwards.
TAGTTTAATTAGAGTGATCATTAGGTGTGTTTGACCAATCACATCAAGCCTCTATATAGGAAGAAGCTCTTCAAAATCCATTCTTTTCATTCACAATTCTTAAAGAACTTAAAAGTTATTGAACACTTCCGCTCAACAGAATAGACATAACATATATTATTAAATCTATTATTTAATTTCATGCTCATATATAGAAAAAAAAAAAGACATGATTAAATTAAGTATAACAAAAATGAGATTAATAAAAATGATGAGACAAGTGATCATCTTCACATTTTAAACACCTAATAATAACAATATTAATAAAGCAACATTAATTACTCTGCTAAATTAAAGCTTGCTAGGTTGACCCAACGGTGCCCTGAAATCGTTAGAAGCCGTCCACTGTTTTCCGGTGGCAATAAGCTCTCCGTTATCTTTCCTTCTAACCTCCACCATAACCGACGTAAGCTTTCCCTTGTTTGCTACAACCCTTCCCTCTATCTCTATTTCATCCTGCATGTTCATTAACAACTATAAATTGGCCGTAAAAATTAAGTAAAAATTGAAAAGTTTATAGAAATGCTAATTATTACTTGAATCTTAGCCGTCGAATAATACGAAATGTTGTAATCCGTCACGACTTTAGAACGATTAGTCTCAGAGTAAACGGCAATGGCTCCGGCAGTGTCCATGATCGTGGCAATGGCGCCGACGTGCCACTTTCCATTTGCGTCCTATATAATAAAAAAAAATCATGTAAGTAACATAATTATTATAAAGGAAATTGAATGGCTTAAATTAAACAAAATTGATGAACAAAATTAGTGAGATGAAAGGGAATTAATTATTAACCAGAGCAGTAGCTGGTACGATGAAATTACAGCGGACGAAGCCCTTTTGGAGTTGAAGGATTTGGATTCCTTGAGCAGCTCGATTGTCCAAATCCCTTTGAGCGATGCCTTTTGATAGAGCTTCTTGAGCCCATTTCAGGTATAGTTCTGGCGACATCGACGATAATTTCTTCTCCATATTCTTTTTTAGTGCTCTCAAGATCTTCAAATTCAATTGGATTTAGCTTTAATTTATTTCTTTTTCTGAAAATTATGTATTTTATATGGATAATTATTTTGATGGGACTTGGTTTCGGTCAAAACTTCAAGTTGGGTGCTAGTAGCTACTGCTAACTGCTATCAATTTTGGACCACCTTTAATGCACCAATTGGGCATTCTTGGTCAGCGCCATGGAAACCCAAGATTATCAAATACTCCAACTATTTTCTTTTCAATATCCTTACCTAATAATCATTAATTGAGTAGCCAACTTGGAATTTTCCTTTCGTTGCTTTAATTGTAGTATGAAATATTCAAATGAACAGTGACTCGATTATTAATGGTGTAAAAATTTTGGTATTGCCCGTTTAATTATAGTCGCAGAAGTCTACTTTTTACATTTCTGTGTGTTCAATCCAGGAAATGGCATAAATGCCACTTTGCACCCTTAAGTTTGTACGGACTGGCACTTTGCACCCAATTTTTTTATTTTGACTAAAACACACCCTAAAGTTTTATTTTTGTGCCACTTTGCACCCTCCGTCACTGTATGACAAATGGCTCTACCATGGTGTCCGACGTGGCATGCCACGTGTACCAAAAAGCGACATGTGGCACGCCACGTATACCAAAAAGTGACATGTGGCACACCACTTGTACCGAAAAGCGACATGTGGCACGCCACGTGTACCAAAAAGTGACATGTATCACGCCGTGTGTACCAAAAAGTGACACGTGGCATGTCACGTGCACAAAAGGATATGTGCCATGCGTCATTTTTTGTCCACATGGCATGCCACATCGGACGCCGTAACCGATTCGTTTATCCTACCGGATAGAGGGTGCAAAGTGACACAAAAATAAAACTTTAAGGTGCATTTTGGTCAAAATAAAAAAGTTGGATGCAAAGTAACAGTCCATATAAATTTAAGGGTGCAAAGTGGTATTTATGCCTCCAGGAAATGGTCAAAACTGTTAACGACGACCCAACCACAGTTTTTTTATTTTCTGGTGTTTGGAATTTTTTGTCAAATGACATTGAAATTTGAATTTGAACACCAAAAAATCAAGCATCATGTTCTTCTCCAATCTAACACGTGTTCTTTTGGCTATCACCACATTGGCCTCGTTAAATTTGTGAGTAATAGTACGTTTTATTGTTTTCTCAATGAAACGTATTTAGACAATCTTTTTATACGTACAGATGATAAGAAACCCAAGACTTATAACTTATAAATTACACATTGTGTAGTGTAGCTTAACCGTTCCATGTGAAATATTGTTAAAATTATTTGAGACATGAAATGGAAATCACGAATCATAATAATTAGAATACAAGTGGTTCGGTTCGCGATGGCGTGTCGAATGTTAAAAAATTTGGATTGTTTAAAAATTATTTCTATTGAATGCAATTGCTCGATGTTGAAAAAATGTTTCAAAGTTACAACATTATCTAAAATTTATTATATTTCTAAATAGCAAATATTAATCTATAAATGAAAAATTGAATTTGCTTGAAACTTATTATATCATCTAAATTGTAAAGCTTGCTTATATAATGTCTAATATTTAAAAACATACAATACATAAATGATTAACCTATTTTTTATCTAGTTTCACAAAAATTAAAGCCTATGCCAATTGGAGAAAATAATTGCATGTCTTAAGCCATTCTAAATGAACTTGAACTAAGTAACTATTAATTTCACTTCTTTATATAGTTAATGCAAAGTTCTATTTAATTAAAAAAATAGTTAGTATAGATGAAGGATTAATTTTCTCTATATCACCAACTATGGATTATTTAGCTTTTCAATACACTAAAGAGGAATTCTCCCAACAATAAATACGTCTACACTAATGACTTCCCAAAACGGTTCCAAAGGACATGCAATTACCAAAATGACCAAATAGGTAAAGGAAAGATAAAAATCTAGTTTGGACTTTTCTATAATTTACCAAGTGAGAAAAGACAAAAAATGACAAAATGCTGGCTCCTCATCAATCCTGATTTGGAGCCTTTAGTAATTTCATTGGGTGTTTCAAATACTATTATATATATATATATATATATATATACTATTATATGAAAATGATTACCATTAATCATAAGTTAGAGTTTCAAATCAATACTAAACCATGCTTTTCTAAAAAGAGAATGTAAGAGAGTCGGATAGAAATCCCCTACCCCAAGTTTATGCCCCATTCATCAAATCATGCCACATGTCCCTTGTGTTATACCATACCTTGTTTGTTTTTAAATTTTAACAAGTAATATTTATACAAGAAAATAAAATAAGAAACACACATAAACACCAGGTTTAGCCCAAAATTAACAATAAATAATTATATATAAGGGTTAGTCCTAAATTTTAATACATTCCCCATAGGGTTTTAGAATGAAAATATAAAATTTAATTTAATTACGCAAACAAGGAATAATATTAAAAACTGAAAAGGGACACATGTCATTATTTGATGGATGGGACACAAGTGAGGCACCAAAATTGGGGTAGAGGATTTTCGTTCAGGAGGATCGGGATTCGAATCACTTATCTATAAAAACCCAACTCAATTCTAACTTTTAGGCCTACTTTAGTATTAAGGTTGCAATCTGTAATGCGGTGAAAAAATTGTGCTAGAAGGATAAAGTGTTTAAAAAATATATATTAGTTAATAAGAAAAGATGAAAATAATTAAGAGATTTTAGTCGTTTAATGTTGAAAAGTATTTTTGAAACACAAAAACACCTAAAGAGTTGCTTTTCAAGTCGATTTGACTTTTGAAATGCTAAAATGCCCTTATTTTACTTTACGATAATCCTCCACATCTTAAATCCCTTAATAATAGGAAATAATTACGGATAATGATAAAAGACAAAACAAGTTTTCCTTGATAACAATTCTACTTGATTACCACCTTTCACGGAACTTTGGTAGCTTTTTGACTAGAGACTCTACTGACTACCAAAGCAAATAACCCGAAATCTATAAATGCAATTGTACAGCCACGGCCACCCCCCAAACAATTAATAGGTTAATTAAACTATATATAGTTTAATTAATTATTCAGGAGGAACCATGTACAAGTCAATTTCCCCAAAGTCAGAAAGGAAAAGGAAAGAAAAAATGAAAGTCGGTCCATCAAATTTTCAAAGTTTTGGTAGAGGTGACCTATAATCGTTAGAAGCCATCCATGATTTACCAATTGCAATTAACTCTCCATTATCTTTCCTTTTAATTTCCACCGCCACCGATGTAATCTTTCCCTTGTTCGCAATTACCTTTCCCTCTATCTCCACTTCGTCCTACATAATTTCAATTTCTCGAAATTTAGTACTTAAATCAGTGGGAAAACGTGAAAAAAGAAAGAAAAGTAAAAAAGCAAACCTGAATCTTTGCTGTTGAATAATATGAAATGTTGAAATTAAGAGTGACCTTTAGACGGTCAGAAATAGTGTATGTGGTGGCACCTCCAATGTTGTCAATCAGAGTTGCTATAGCTCCAACATGCCAATTCCCATTCACATCCTATATTATAGCCAAATCCAAATTAAATCACAAAAACATTAACACCATATTTGATCAAATTTCCGAATTCCGATTAATTTCATGAATGTAAGATAAGGTAAGATCTCAGATTCGAATCTCGGAATAAAAAGTGATATTCAAGCATCCGTTTATGCTAATTAAGCTTTATGTGAGAAACAATGAGAAAATAAACAAGATTGTATTACCGATGCATTACTGGGGACAGTGAATTGACAACGTACGAACCCTGGCTCGAATCGGACGGCCCGAAGACCTCGAAGGGTTCGAGACTCGATTTCGTAACCTATGGCACCGGCGCTTACATCTTCAAGATATTTTCGAGATCTCTCCACAAAGTTTTTTTCTTCTTCCATTAATTCTCTCTGCTCAGAAATCACAAATCTTCTCTAATTCTCCACCCCATCCATATGCTTAATTTGACGCATATATATGTATTGAAGTCCAAGGAAAATTGGACAAGGACATCTAAGTTTGATATACTTACCTTAATTATCAATTTGTTAATAATAATGATTTTTTGGGCTGCTAGCTGCCACAGTAGGTTTGCGCAGATCATGGAATATTCAACAAATCAAATAAATAAGGGAAAAAAAGGAAAGGTGAATTGAACTTACTGCAATTCCTTATTTCTTTCTAAATTGTTTAGATATGGCTTTACCAGAGTCAAAGATTTGAAGGGGTTCCACCGCGCTGAGTAAACACAAGGTTTTCTCATTGCTCTGTGTTAAGATCCATTCTTACCAAGCCCTATTATTGTCTACAAATGTGCGCTCGGTCAATAATACCCACCAAAAGACCATTTTTTGTCAGAACAAAAAATCAAATGAAAAAGTCAAAGGTATGAAACCATAGAAAAGTAAAGAAGATTCTTTTGCTTCATTTTAGGTAACAAATCGACCCGAGCTTGATCCCGTCTGATCCATGAACACCTCTGTTATTTTTGTAAGCAAACAAACTTTTTTACAAGTACGAATCAATAGAAACTCAAGGATTAATATTGTCATACTTATACGTTGCGTAGCTTATTGGTTTCCATGTGAAATACAATTAAAATTAGGAATGGGACATGAAAATGAAATAACAAATAATGTTAAATATATAGAATATATATGAAAATGATTACCATATATTAATGATTATATATGCTAGAGTACTTCAAATCAATAAGCAGGGGTGCTTAGGGTGGCAATGACCCCTTGTTTTGTCAAAAAGTGCTATGCAAGAGTCTGGATTTGAATCATTGATTCATAAAAATTTAACTCAATTCCAACTTATAATTTTTTTGGTGAAAATTCCAACTTATGATTTGGTGTATGATGATCTTCGGCTTTTGGATCCACGTTGATCCGTCCCCGTTGATAATAGGAAATTGTTGATGTCAAAATCGTGTTGTGACCCAACTTCGAGATTGAGAGCTCCGTCCAGTGACATGCAAAAGAGAGAACCGTAAGATGAGGGCCCCTGGGTGTGTTCCGAGGGGACCCTCTCCGACGGTCAAGTCAGTAGATTCCTTGTTGAGGTATTTTATACAAGATTAAGCTAAAGTTATTTATGAGATCAAGCTAGAAAGAATGGTTTGTGAGAATGAGCTTTGGATTAATTTTTTTTTTTTTGGGATGTGAATGAAGCTATAGGGAATAGGAAAATGAGCTTTTGATTGCTCATGAGGTTGGTAATTCGGTTATGAATGGAAATGCCATAATCTCCACTATTTATAGGAGATTTTGGCCATATAACTTGTATTTTGGTAAGGCTAGTTGCCATCATGTAAGTCCTCTATATATAATATGAGCCATTCAACTAAGTAATATATTAGTTGCATTATATCCAGGTGCTATTTTGTGTATTGAACTTATATGGCCCTTGTTGGCTCTTACTAACTAGCCCTTTTAATATGGCTTTTGTTAGGTTGGTCTCAATAGAAATAATTACATCCGAAATCTATAAATGCAATAGTGCACCCATGACACATCAAAATTCAAAACCACATGCAGGGTTAATTAAAATTTGCAGCTTGAATTAATGTATAGTACTAAACATTCAAAGAATCAAGTACAATTTTATTTTCCCAAAGTCAAAGGAAAAACAAATTTTGAAAGTTGCCCGTCCATCAAGTTCTCAAAGTTTTGCTTGAGGTGCCCTATAATCGTTAGAAGCCGTCCATTGTTTACCAATGGCGACTAACTCTCCGTTATCTTTCCTTCTAATCTCCACCACCGCCGATGTAAGCTTTCCCTTGTTTGCTAATACCTTTGCCTCTATCTCTACTTCGTCCTGCATAATTTTAATTCCCCATTATTCAGCTAGTTTTCTTGTAAATTTAATTAGTACATATATATAATAAGATACTAATTAATAATTCATCAATGGGAAAACGTAAAAGGAAGAAAAAGTTTAAAAGGCTATAACCTGAATCTTTGCTGTTGAATAATATGAAATGTTGAAATTAACAGTGACTTTTACACGGTCAGAAATGGTGTATATGGCGGCGCCTCCGACGTTGTCAATCAGAGTTGCTATTGCTCCGACATGCCAATTCCCATTAACATCCTATAGCAAAATGTGACCACCAAAACATTAACACAAATGTTTGATCAAAATTCAAATGTCCGAATTCCGATAAATTTTAGGAATGTAAGAGAATGGATGAGTTAAGATTGGAAATGCAAAGTGATACTATATATGTTTAAGCTAGGGTTCATGTTCTTAATGGAAATGAAATTACTGAAATTAGAAGTCTTATGTGTTTTTAAACTGAATTATGAGAAACAATGAGAATACAAACAGGAGTTTATTACCGATGCATGAATGGGGACGGTGAAATGACAACGTACGAACCCCGGCACGAATCGAACGACCTGAAGACCTTGAAGGGTTCGAGACTCGATCTCGTAACCTATGGCACCGGTGGTTACATCTTCCAGCCATTTTAGAGATCTCTCCAAGAAGTTTATTTCTTCTTCCATTATTAATTCTCTCTGCTCAGAGCTCTGATCTCTAATTATATTATAATATATATATATACTCCATGGGTCGGGATCCATATATGTTTTTCAAAGTATGGAGTATATTGAAGTCAAAGGAAAATTGGACAAGGACAAGTGGACAACTAAAGATTATTAATTAATATAATTGTTTTTGTGGTTCTAGTTGCCCACACCTTTGCCTAGATCATGGAAATATTCAATATTGAACAAATCAAATAAAGTTCCTCAAAGAAAATAAAAATAGAGAGAGAGAGAGAGAGTGAATTGGAATTTACTGCAATTCGTTAATTTTCTAAATTGTTTACGTAAGGCTTTATAAAAAAAGTCAAAGGTTTGGAAGTACACCATAGAATAGAAAAGCAAAGAAGAAATAAAAAAACTCCTTTGTTTCTTTTTCTGTAAAATCAAATTTCTTTATTAAAAAAAAAGCACATGAAAAATTAAAGTACTTATATGAAGATTTTAATTCCTTTTTCTTTCTAATAATTTTTATTTAGAAAATTCATCACATAAATAAACTAATTCGTCCTTGTAAAAAAATTGTAGTATTCCTTTGTGGAAATGATGGACCGTTTTCCGCCTCCCCGTGTTAAAGCCGATATATGATATTATAATGAACTTTTGTTGACGGGTTTGATTTGAATGTTGTGCAGCCTTTGGAAGATTTGACGATTCTTCTAAGAATCCCTTGTTCTTTTTTAATTGGTGAAGAAAATTAAGAAATATTTCGGTGATTTAAAGACAAGAAACAGAAGATTTTGTAATAATTTAATTAGAACAAGAGATCAGCAAGGAAAAAAAAATAATAAACGTGTCTGATTTGTGTGTTTCTTACAGATTTGTAGTCATCTTTGACTTTCCAAATTGTGAGATAGGTTTGGGACTCGTACAAGTCATGATCATGATAATGTTGTTTCTGCCTTTCATTTTAATCCATTTTCTTATTGCTTTTTTTTTGAAGGATTTGGAGTATTATTTTTAATTCTCTTTCATGTTTTCTAAGCCAAACTGAACTTGAAGTTTTGATGTAGTGGCCAAGACCTTAGAAGTTCACCCGGAGAGTAGGCGTTCGAATCATTGCCCTCCCTTCCCCCTTCCCCTTTAATTATAATATCCTCAATGTACCCAAAAAACCAAACCAACAATTTTCTTAGTTTCCTAAAAAAAAAACATTTCTCAAGATGATGACAATCATAGCAAAAATAATCTGTTTTATTTTATTTTCATTATATATAAGATCCAAGTAGATGTAAAAAAGAATGATTGAAACCGCATATAATGGTTACATATATATGTGCCCAAATATGCAAAAATATGGGTTTGGCTCGTTTTGCTTTTCCAAAGACAAGGAAATGAAATGAATGGCTTCTTCACTAAGGTTATTATCACTTATCATCAGATTTCTGTTCCCTCATCCTCTCTTTTTTATTTTCACCTAAATCTCCCTTCTTTCTTACCAATTACGAAATAAGAATGAGAAACAATCGAAGTCCATCCTAATTATAATCTTCTAAGATCTATACTGATTTACCATTAGCTTAGTTTTCAGTAACCAACTGTCTCTTCAGCTCTTTTTTGTTCACCTGGAATTAAACAAGAAAGTATGTATTTCAGAGGAAAAACCTTGGAAACTTTTCTTAGCAAGTTAAATTGGCAGAACAACATTAAATAATAGTTTTGCAAACAAAAACTCCAAAAAGAACATTCACCTTTCCCATGGCATTGCGCGGAAGAGAATCCCACAACATTAATCTTGTTGGTAGCTGGAAAACAGATACAAGGTAGTTGTTGGAGTCAAAAACTTGAGCATGGTTCAGAAAAATGCAATCAGTTCATTCAAAATATTAAATGGATGAATCTCTTGTGGTAGTTGCAGCCAAGTTAGCTACCAAAAGAGTAAACAGAAAAAAGGCTATTTCTTCTCAAAGAAAAAAAAATCATAAAATGAGAATCATGCATTGGGAACTGGATGTTTAAGTTCATCTCATAATCGGTATCAGACTGATACGAGAAAGATAGTAATGCTGTAGTACCTTGTAGGGAGCAAGTTTGTCTTTAGCCCAGGAGCAAAGCTCTTCCAAACTCAAGGCAGAATTTGACTCTTCTCTTTTCCTTTTTCTTTCTGAATCAAGTACCACTATTGCAGATACAGCTTCTCCATAATCTTTGTCCGGCAAGCCCAGTACGCAACATTCCACGATATCAGGGTGCTGAAAAAAAGGAGAAACTTTAGGTTTCTTGATAATTTTCTAAACCCCCAACCACCAAAACCACCACAAAGGAGGACCTTTTTTACATTTTCATTATTAAAGAGAGAGAGAGAACAGGCATTCAAGACAGGAAAAGAAAGGGGTTTTCGACCCATAGAATTGGACAATATGAGGATAAGTAGCTACCTCTAAAAGAACTGACTCAATTTCCAAGGCAGACAATTTGTATCCACCAACCTTCATAATATCAGCGCTTGTGCCTGACAAATTTCACATAAAAAGTTACTAAAAAGGAATGAATGAGAATAAGTAGTAATACAGATTTATTACATGGTTTTAGGTCATGCATGAAATAGTAGGACAAACTCAAAGACATAAAATAACAATAAGGAAATGAAATTGGAGAGAGTAAAGAGGTATATGAGAAGGAATAGCAGATTGAAAGTCAAGTTGGGGAGTCTATATAAAGAATTGTATAAACCATAAGACATGTTTCTCCTTTTTTCATGCTCTGGGTAAACATAATTGGGACCAATATGATATAGCAATAGTGGCATAATTTTATTAGAAACAAATGAAAATAAACAATATGAAACTAGATCTCCTTACGTCCCAAAATGATGTAGTATCCATCTTCGTCCACTCTACCAGCATCCCCAGTCTTGAAGAACCCATCATCAGTAAATGAGTCCTTAGTTACCTATATTCAAGAAGAAAAGGAAATTCAATTAAATACCAATTTTGTAGTTGAAGAATTTTCTAATAGAATAATGCATAGATATGTCTGCCTAGTGCAACAATCTCAGACATTTCTTAGTCCTTAGCAAGTGGGAGGGGATTAGGGGGGTGAGGAATGGGTGCGTGGTGGGCAGAGAAGTAGCTGGCAGAGGCTACAACATCTTCTCCTCAGTTAGAGTTGTGAAAAATAAAACTGAAGAACTAAATTCCAGCTAAATTCAGAAACACGGGAAAGACTTCAATATTGGAATAATGGAGCTTTTAAGGAATGACTATTTTGATAAACAAGATGCAAACATTCCATTAGATACAAGGAAATTCAGATGATAATTGGAAATACCTGAGGAAGTTTCCAGTATTCCTTAAACAATGAAGGACTTTTAACACAAAGCTCGCCCACACCTAGAATATCATCCCCGCTGTTATCTTCAGCAATTTTGACCTGTTAGAGAGAAAATTAATCAGAAAATAATTCTTCTAAAAAAGTCAAGGAAGAAAAGTTATAGAATAGTAACCATCTTTGGGAAAAAATAGTTTCACTAGTTGTTTCTTCTGGGTTATGAAGTAGAAAATGACATGCTTTCTAAACTTTAATCTTTGTTTCATTGCCCATTGCCAACTTTATTTTCCAAATAGGGAACCAGAGGAGAGCCCTACTAACCTGCACACCAGGGAATGGTTTGCCAACTGTGCCAGCCTTCCGTGCACCCCTTAAAGGATTTGATATTGCCATGACAAACTGAAACAGCCAGTCCAGCCAAACAGCATAACCATAAGAATATTTCTAAGTCAAAAACCACATAAATGAATTGTTGTCATGGAAGGTAACAAATAACATGAACATTGGTCTTAAATTTGAATTCATTTACCTCAGTCATCCCATACCGTTCTAAAAGACGGTGTCCTGTGATGGTTTCCCATTCTTGCATGACAGGTTGAGGAAGTGCAGAAGAGCCACACATCTGAAGGAAGAAAACATTTTGCTTTTTTAGAACTAAAGTCAATTTATTATAAGGTTTTGACATAAATTGTGGCATTAAAAAGATCGTAAAGGATTAACTAGCAGTAAATGGTCATAAAGAAACCTTTTGTACCCAAAATTTTAAAGAATATCTTAAAGGAAGAGTTTTCCAAACAACTTACCATAAGACGCAACTGTCTAGCAGCAGAGGCAGATGCATTTTGTTGCTCTGCATCCATTGCTTGGTAACCTTGTATCAATCTAGTATACATGGTTGGAACCTAGGGATTACCAAAGACAACATTAATTATTGAAATTCTCAACAGATTATTTACCTGAATAAGCATAATTCTGGAGGATATTGGATCACAATTCACAGACACATGTATATTCTAGTAAAACAGGCTGCTATTGTCTATATAACATGCATGCTACAAGATCGTTTTGCAGAAGAAAGCTTACAAATCACAAAGTTGAAGAACTTTAAAACAGACATCTTCAAGTTCGGGTGAAGATATAGATATTGAGCACATAGCCATATCCAGGACAAGTCTGTTCAACTTTTTGCATGATTTTTCCTCATATTTGGAAGATAATAATCAAATAATAATTTCTTTTTCAGGTATTTTAAATTCTCCCCTCATACGAACTCTAAAATAATAAGAGTTAGCAGCATCAGTCTTTGGTTCTACTCAGGCAAGATTGAAGCATATATACTTGAACAGCCACTCTCTTTAATTACTGAAATGATTAAGGTGCAAACTACACTTACTCCCGTAAAAACAGTAATTGCATCATCAGCCTTAGTCCCGTTTATCGGGTATGATTCACGCCATCTTTGCCAGATTCCCCTCACACTAAACTTTGGCATGAATTCAACCTTCAGCAGAGAAGACAAGATATATAACAACATTATAACTTATGTCATATCCTGTCAGAAATAATACAATAATAACCACAATAACCCTACTGAATAACAACCATCAGATATCACTTTCTTGTAACAAAAAATTGGTTGAACAAGACTCTTACTACATAAAAATGAAGAAATGGGAAACTGAAAAATGAAAATTTTGAGAAATCAGAATATGAGAAAAACTAGTGTCGCTTACTGTTGAGCCAGCATAGAGTGGGGCAAGTAAAGCATTGAAAAGCCCGTGAACATGTATGTAGGGTTAAGGATCAACTGGGGCAATATACTCATATCAGGAATATAGTATAGGCATTAAAGATGGTAATAACATTATCAGTGAGCATGCTTCATCAATAATAATGTGAAGAATTCTTGCTATTTGAAATGTATAAATGTTTGCTGATGGATATGATGTAGTGGTAGACAATGCAGAAACTGATCAGTAGAAGTATACTCCCACGCATCAGCCAGCATTTTCACCTGGGATCAAGAAAAGAGAAAGGTTGAAATCCAACTCAAGCATTAAACAGAAGTGAAAGATGGGGAAAATACCAAAAGCCAAGAAGATGGTATCAGTATTCGAATGCATTATTATTTCCAGGCATAATTCCAATTTCCACGCAAGATTAGAAAATTACCTGTGCATTGATGCTCTTGTGTGTATGAACCACTCCCTTAGGTTTACCTGTTGTACCACTAGTGTAGACAACCAATGCTGGATTTTCACCTGCATCATTGACAATGAAAAAAAGGAGTGTGTTTATCCAGAAATGAAATGCTATTGTAGTTTCATAAATTCTGAGAAAGGCAAATCATCAATCCTACTGGAGTTGTAATATTACTTATCAAACTTCCATCAGCTTCTATCTCTCCAATTTCTGATTGATCAGTCATATTTGTGGATAAGGAAAAACTGGGAACAGGAGGAATAAGAGAAAACTGAGCTGCACTTTTAGCAGCAACACTTTGCATTGTTTCACGATAGTCTTCGGTACCCAATACAACAGATATATCCTGATACAGTAACAAAAAAGTTAAGTAAAAATGCACATTAAAAGATAAAAAGAAACCATTCCAAATGAATACAATGCAGGATGTCATGAAAGGAGACAACTTCCAGTGCACAGGGTTTTCCAGTAGCCACTACTATGTGCCATTGAATTACAACATTACTAATACTTTAGAATGATCAGGTTGTCTACCAACTATCTTTATACAAATTATTCTGACATCAAGTTGCAGATTACTCATTTTGAAAAGCTTATGAAACCTTATTATGGTCATAGACAATTGCACAATTTAATGATAACTGATATCGTGGTCAGATTCATAGCCCATGGACAGTAACTTAGGGTTCCCAACTCCATAGGAATAGCTTATACACAAATTATATAAACACAATATGAACAACAATATCAAAGGAGAAGATAGAGGTATTTTCAGGGCGTACAGAGTCATTCATAACATGTAAAAGCTCAGCCTCAGGGTAGCTGAGTGCTAGAGGAACAGCAACACCTCCACTAAACCAAGTGCCCAGCATTCCAGCCACAAACTCTGCAGAAGGTTTGGCAACAATACCAATTCTTGCTCCACCAAGATTTCCATGCCCAGTAATGTCTCCATCATTCTGAAATCACCGAAAGGATAAGCTTGAATAAACTATTTTAGTATTTTACTTCCAGGTTGTTTAAATTAAAAGCAACCCAAAGCTTACAATTTTGATGTTGCAGCTGGATAACAGCCTAGATATGTTAAAAGCAGAGGAGACGAGTTGCTTATAAGTGTAACTCTTCTGATCAGCTCGAATAGCTATACTTTCCGCAGCAGATGATCCTCGCCTACACGCTGCTTTAATCACCTCCATGACCGTACCTGATTCAAATTCCGCTGCAAAAAGATAAATCGAAACAAAACAACTCAAGTGACAAGTAAAACAACTTAAAGGGTATATCTGGAATTCTGGGATGACAAGTAACTTCATATATATAGACAAAAGTCAAAAGCTGAGCCACCCATTTCCTCAAACACAAGGCAGACACTCAACAGAGAAAAATTCCCGAACACTTCTACCACTTCCTTATGTAATTTTCTCAGACCCCAAACAAAAAGAAGGAGAGAAAACTTACATGATTGAGAGAAGAAAGACAAGGAAGCGTTGGCAAAAGGACAAAGATAATATAAACAGTTGTTGTTGGCATAAAGACTCTGGTGACTCTTATAAAGAAGACAGGGTCGTAGTAAGGAGTTGTAGTTGAAAGCTTTAAATGAGTAGATGCTGCTGCCACCCCTCATTTACCGACTCCTTCTTCTTCTCCACTAATTTATTAAATTCGACTGTCAATTGTTGGTTTCTCTTTAAGAGGCTATTTAATATAAAAAAAAATTAGGCTTCTTTGTTTTTTGGCTCGGAAAATATATATTGTTGGACGGCGATGTTCTTAACTGTTAGCTGAATGGCGCGTACGAATCTAATAATGCTTGCTGACAAATTTAGTTGGGGCGGGGTCCTTGACCATTTTGTCAACTTTCTATTTTACGTACGTATTTTTGTCACATGGGTTTTTAAGTTTCTTCTTTTTTTTTTGGTCGAAACATGGTTTTTTTTAAGTTTCAAATTCAATGACCGAACTAGAGGACCAAGTTTCCAAAGCTTTAATTAATTATTTTTTTTAAAAAAAGGAAAAATTTGTTGGTCTTGACTCTTGAACCAATAATATGACCTAAGAGAGTGCTTGACTCTGGATGTAAAAGCTTCCCTCCACAGGGCTTTGATTTATTCCAGCCCCGGGGCAACTCATTTGTTATCAATGGTCGTAATTTTACTGTTGAAGGCGCTGTACTAGCACCTCTGGGTTTGATGGAGGTTGTGCCCCTGACAGTCCCACCCATGTTAGAGCGACCTTCCCAAAGGGGAGAGGCATTTCCTTACAGCTTTCATATTCTCCCTTTGGGGAATCAAAAGTTCTGTCTCCTCTCCTTATATGCACATCCGCCCTCCCAGAATATATATGATGATGACATTGAGTCGAGAAGGAATTGGAAATATTATGTGCGTTTCGGCACTTTTGATTTGGTTGATCAACATAGTTCATCATCTCCATCTCCTTTGGCATTGCTTGATGAACCTTCAATATCTGAGGCATTCCGCCTCTCAAAGCCAAAACAACGACCTTCTCCACCAAGGTAAAGGCAAAGGCAAACAAACCGCCGACGTGATGTCAAGTATATTGGTCTTGGGGTTGGAAAGATCCGTTCCCGGTCAAAGCCACCTTCTCCACCAAAGCCTAACTACCAATACAAGATTGAAAACTTGGACATCAAGTATATTGATATTGCGGTACACAAGGACCTATATCTCATGCCTTATGATATTGTCTGCACCTCGCACTAATTAAACAATTGATAAGTGTACATGTAGTGATATTGTCTTAAGTCTTAACTTGTTGTCAACTGTGAGGGACAATTTACCCTCGAAAGCAAAACTTTTTTCTTTAATTTGCCCTCCTTTCTTCAACTTGTTACTTGTAACCAAATGATGCTATAGCTGAGACAAGGGAAATCCTTGACCATTTAGTAATATGTAAAGCTTGCAAGTATTAATGCCTTAATTCAGACTATCGTGATGGAAGGAAATAATTAAGAGGAAAACACATTAATGAATCATATTTGGGGGTCTGATTCCATCATGTCAAGCATTGTTAATTTATTTGCATTATTTTTGATCCTGTCAAGGAAATAATTAACAAGACATTCACTATATCAACATGCAAGCCAAAAAAAAAAAAAAAAAAAAAAACCTAAACTGTAATCTACTCCCCTTCCAATTCTCCATTTTATGACCAATTGATCTTCTCTTAATTATGTCTAATACACTTGTAATGGGAGCTGTTAGCAGCATGAACTGGTGGAAAAGAAAGCAATGAATTACTCAAAATTTAATTCTTCTGAAACATATATATGGAAATGAATTACACTATGAACCGACAGCACTTTTGATTGTAATAATATCAATAAGAAATAGCATTATTTAACTTCATCACTTCAGAAATTGGAGTGCAAGATGTTCTCTGCATCTAATGATCTTCACCTAAGCTTATCTTTACTGTGCAGTAGTGATCTTTGATTGTTGATTACATCGAATTAAATATGAATTGAAACTCTCATCAACATGTAAATTCTTCACCATGAAAAAGAAACTTCAAGGTCCGGTATAAATAGGAGGTGGGAATTGAAGAACATCATCGACCACGCAACCTGTTCCACAAGGAGGAAGGGCTAACTCCTCGTGGAGGCGGAGGTGTGAGGAGGTCTAACATGGTTTCCTTCTCCTTGGGGGTCAGTGGAACACCTCTAACAAGGTTTAAAGCCATGATGTGCACATTAGTCTTTTGCCTGTGCTTCTTGTAAGCCCATATCCCAGCAGCACCACCTGCAACTAGAAGCTGTCCCCAAGAGCTTATATTTTAGTTTAAATATATATGGAAGACAGGAAATTATTACTATTAACATCCCACACTACTCCTTTCAATATCATATACTGACCGGTGATAGCCACAAGGCTGCAGTCTGCAGATCAAATTTAGGGGCATAAAGTACTGTCTCTCCATAATCCTCTTCAAGCTTTTTATATATGTCTTTGTCACTCTTTCCAGCCCGAATCTCATCGCGGATTAACTGCAATCACAAAATATAGGTTGGAACTTTCTCATTAGCAAAGCTGCTATATGATAACCACAGGAGTACAGCAATGATGCCACTAGAGTATAAGAGCGTACTGTGATAGAAACATACTAAGGATGTCTTTCTTCAGAGAAAATCAGCAAATGGCAGACTTAGCTATCCAAATTATAGTTCATGGATGTTTTTATTCAGCATATAAAAAGGGTAGATGCAGCAGTGAAGTTCAGGAATTTTGAGATTAGGATGAGGTTTTAGGAAATTGGAACATGCACAGTTCATTGACAAACACAATAGAAATTGGTCAAATTTGGAGTCTATGATTGGAAAATAACAAACTATGACAAGAAAAGAAGACCAGAAAAGCCAGCCATTGACAACCAGTTTAAGCAACAATTTCATAATGATTGCAAAAACTTGATCAACCGTTTCTTATTCCATCCATCCTCAGAAAAGTCAAGGTGTATAACAAAGAAGCTAGAGGTTTGACAATTGCTCAAGCTATAACTTCTGACATGAAATGAAGCATCTTTTCTATTAGACTTATAACAGCAAAATTTTGTTAACAAGCACTAAGTTCATCTAATTGCCTATCCAGAAATTCTGGAAAAACTTGCTTTGTACAAGACATTTGGAAGAGAATTAAAGACTATACCTTTCTGAGGAGAATCGCAATATCAGCTTGTGAATCTTCAATGGACTGACTTCCACACTCTGTACATCGCACATTGTGGCTGATATTTCTTGCCCTGGCTTCCACGATTTGTGCCTTCTTCACGTCATCGTCTTTGTTTTCCATTGTCAATATAAATTACCTCAGTTCAAGCAAGCTATCAGAAACATAATCAAAATTAGAATTTGTTACGCCCTTTTTTGTCATCAGTGAAGCATTTGATCGAACAGTTTGCATAATGAAAATGAAGACACAGAAATATAGTGAATTCAGGGGCTTTTTCTTAACCCTTTCCATAAATCGAACCATTTAGATTCACTCAAAGTCCCAAACCCAAAAAAGAAACTAGAAGTAGAAATTATCTCTAAGAAAAAGCGAAAAAAACGTGAGCTTACTGTTTGCTATCAAGTAAACGACCACCTCAACTGAGCTCATAATTTTTCATTGCTGACAGCAAAAAGAAAGTTTTTTTACTCTCCTACTTACTAATTCAGCACTTGGGTCTCTTTTTGTTTGACATTTGAATCAACTAAAATTCTCAGCTTTTGTTTGTTAGTTTTCTTTCCATTTTCCGGGTCACCAAACGCAAACGGGGACAAAAAAAAGCATAGAGTTGTGAAACTAGGAGAAACAAAACAAACTCAAAAGAAAATACCTTGTTGCCTCAAATTTACAGCCAGTGATTGATGTTGATGATCAATTCTTTTGCGTGCTTGAAAATTGGAGAAAGGTTTTATCAAAGGGTTTTGAGGCGGGGTTTTAACTAAGCTCTGTTTCTCCTCGAAGCTTTGCAGTTTGCTGATGATGGGAACTTTGCCATCAAACTTGGAGAAGACGTGGCACTAATGGGAACAAATCATTAAGCGCCACGTCTACAAATTAGAGTTTAATACTTTTTTTTTTGATAAATTTAATACTTTTTTTTTTTAAAACCAATTTTTTGAAAGAATTTTTTTAAAACCAATTAGATTTTTTTTTATCCCATCCGGTATCCAGGAGTTTTACCTGGACTAATCCGGATCTGACCCGCGTCGCGCACCTGGTTATGGTGGGTGAGTCTCCCAATATGGGCAGCTGCGTACGCAAGGTCATGGTGGGTCACGCACCTGGTTATGGTGGGTGAGTCTCCCAATATGGGCAGCTGCGTACGCAAGGTCATGGTGGGTGAGTCTCCCAATATGAGCAGCTGCGTACGCAAGGTCTCGAACCTGAGACCTGCTTAAGCTAGAACAAGCCGCTTACCATTTGATCCAACCCCTTGCTGATAACCAATTAAAGTTTAATACTCGTATATATACACACACGACCACATTAATTTAAAAGATTATTAATGTCTTGTGTGAATAATTGGATTAAGAGGCCTTAAATGCAGCGAGTATGAGACGTGCTTAATGCAGCTTAACGTCATAAATTAGGCTTATCGGTCTGAAATAGAGGTAAGAGAAATGATCACTCTCCCTCTTCATATATAGCAGAGTAAGTAAGGTTTAGAAATAAAACCTGTTACTGTGATAAAGATCATAATGGACTGCATTTTCTTAAATTAACCTGGAAAATATGCAAAACTTTTCTTGGATTTCAAACAAATTCGAGTTTATTACACATAACTCAGTGTCAATGTAAGCAATTCGATAACAACAAAAGCATATATGTATGGAGTAAAGAGGGAGTGGAACCCAATTCTATTATGGATTTAACTATATTGAAGCTGAACATGTTCAACATATATTGTTTAAAGTGAAAACCCGTCTTGAATGTATATGCTACATTAAAATTCAGCAGGAAATTTGCTCACTCGGTATTCAACAAAAAGAAAGGGAAACGCTCTCAGAATATACATGGGCCTTGGAGAGTGAGCACCTGATGAATGTTTTCTTTCCTATATATATGATGATGTCGTTTAGCAAACTCTGTATCTTGGGATAGGTATTCATGTGGAAAATTAGATGCCAGAGACATCGGTACAATGAACGAACATACAGCAGCTCCCTGCAAAATGATGTGAACCATAGATTTAGATAGACAGACAGAAGCAAGCTGAAAATGCTCCCTAATTAGCAAATAGCATAGCAAGTTTTCATTGCCAAGTTTCCTCCCAAATCTAATGCAACCTAATAGAACTGAACCTACAGGGTTATTAGGTTCCAGGATTATGTCTACCTAATCTAAACCAAAGATCAGTTAGCAAACTAATTGTCTTAATCACGCAGTTCAGGAAATGAGATGAAACTGATTTACCTCTATTCTGGTGGAAGAAATGCAATTTCAATCTCTTGAAGTGATTTTCCTTTGGTTTCCAACACATTTTTCTTCACAAAAATTACTGCCACCAAACAAAAGGTGGCAAAGATTGTATTCAGGATTAATGCTCCAATCTGCTCTAGTAACCGCAAAAACAAGAGACCAACGAAGAAATTTATCACCTGTTACCAAGAACAGAGATGGTCACAACACGTTCACAAAGTAAAAAAAAAAAAAAGGAAAGCATGAGATTATAGAAGCAGAGTTAAAACTGGTTACCCAATGGACAGCCATGCACATTGACATTGCCTTTGCCCTAATCCGACCAGGAAACATTTCTGATAGGAGGAGACCAGGGACTGGCCCAGCACCCATAGCAAAGGTCAAGACAAACCTGCAATTTCACATCATCAAGATTTTCTTCAGAGAATGTGATGCAGCGTGTTTTCATTAGACTTAGTTTATTTTTACTATTATGTCATTATTTTTTATTTAGGTTAGTATTAGGCTTTTATTTTCTTATTTTAGTTAGTATTGGGCTTTATGGGCTGTTAGGCTTTGGGGTTAATTATTCTGTTAGGGTTTTAGCTTTAGTTTTAGTATAAATAGGCTACTTAGAAATTCTGTACGGTAGGTTATTTTTTGAGAATTATGAATGAAAGTCAGTTTTGACCATGGAGGTTTTGCAAAACCCTATTTATCCCTTTCAATCTAACCTAATCTAGCCTATTTCTTGTGAGTGAATCCTTTTCTATCCTTCCACTACGTTAATTGGTATCAAGAGCCTTTAAGTTCCTGCGTGGAAACAACAATGGCAGCCCGTGGCAGAGGCAGAGGTAGAGGAAATCAACAGACTGAGATGGCTGAGATGTGGAGAGCGATTGAAGGCTTGACCCAGACTGTAGAAGGCCTGCGGCAAGCTTTGCAGCGCCAGGAACCAATGGGAGTTCCAGATGGTGTTCGCAATCAGGAAGTTGGAGATCTTGTGGGTGAAGATCTAGAGGACGTGAACCCTTTTCATGAAGCTGGGGCTGCAAATCAAGCAGCAAGAGGTGGATTGGAGGTGCGGTTACTACACGCCCTTGATTTGAGTGGTGGTGGAGCGAAGGTTGATGTGACTGATTTTCATGGGAAATCACATGCTGAAGATTATTTAGATTGGGAGGCAAACCTGGAGAATTACTTTGAATGGAAAATCATGGCAGAAAAGCGAAAGGTGCTATTTGTGAAGCTTAAGTTGAAGGAGACCGCTCTTCAATGGTGGAAGAGGGTTGAAGAACAGCGAGCTCGACAAGGGAAGCCTAAAATCATCACTTGGGAGCATATGAAAAGGAAGCTGCGAAAACAGTTCCTACCAGCAGATTATGAGATGGAGTTATATGAAAAGTTCCATGATTTGAAGCAAGATAATTTATCGGTGGAAGAGTACACATGGAAATTCGTTAACCTATCTATTAGAGCGGGGTTGTCTGAGACAGAAGCGCAACAAACTGCTCGCTATCTTGCTGGTCTAAATCTCTCCATAAGAGATGAAATGGGGGTTGTTCGTTTGTTCAACCTTGCTGATGGCTCAAAAAAAATTGGCGCGTCATGGTGCGATTCTGAAAGGTAAAGAAGTGATAAAGGAAAGGCTGTTGCAATTAATAATTTTGGTGTTGGAAATTCTGTTGGAAATTTGAAGGCTGGTAAGAATTCCCAAACATGTTTTCATTGTGGTGAAAAGAAACATTATTCCTATGCTTGTCCAGAGAAAATGGTTAACCTTGTAGAAAGTTCCAAAAAGGATTCAAAGCCTCTTTATGATGAAGATAACGAGGAAGGCTATGAGGAAATTGATATTTTTCCTCTCGAAGGGAAGACACAGTTATGAAACTGATATTTGGTCAAGAATGTTGGACTGCAGGAGAGAAGGAGAAAGCAAGCTGGAAGCTGGTCTAGATGTCTAAGACTCCACAGGAGTCGAGTTTTTTTCAACCTGGGGGAATGATGCAGCGTGTTTTCATTAGACTTAGTTTATTTTTACTATTCTGTCATTATTTTTTATTTAGGTTAGTATTAGGCTTTTATTTTCTTATTTTAGTTAGTATTGGGCTTTATGGGCTGTTAGGCTTTGGGGTTAATTATTATGTTAGGGTTTTAGCTTTAGTTTTAGTATAAATAGGCTACTTAGAAATTCTGTACGGTAGGTTATTTTTTGAGAATTATGAATGAAAGTCAGTTTTGACTATGGAGGTTTTGCGAAACCCTATTTATCCCTTTCAATCTAACCTAATCTAGCCTATTTCTTGTGAGTGAATCCTTTTCTATCCTTCCGCTACGTTAGAATGCCACCCCATGAAATGAAGAAGAGTTAGATAGATGTTTCCTTCGATAGCCTCCACAAATGTCTGTATGGTCATTTTAAACATGATCCATACAACACACTACATTAGAAATTTGTAAATTAAGCAGTTTATAAAAGACATGTCCCACCCATTCATGCCCTAGGATGCATTTTTCTCAAGTGGCAAATGGTATTGTATTCAATGATCTTATATCCATCATCTCAAGATAAATGAAGGGGGATTTTTAGAGATCCAAAATGACCAAGCGTCAAGGGTTCAATAAGATTATGTCCACTCCAAAAGGAAACATTTTGTTTTTCAAAAGATTCAAAACTTACAATAGCATGCCTCCAACAGAGATATAAACCTCATTGTCACTTGAGACCAAGGAACTAGCTGCAGTTGCCTGAAGAGCCATTGCCACTGCCTGAAACAACAAAAGCATGAAGTGAAGATTGGACAAACACAAAAATTGTACTAAAAGACCTGCATGTTTCTTCCTTACCATGCCTGAAAAGCTTCCAACAAGAAGTACCTTTCTTCCCAGTTTATCCATCAAAAGCGTTGCAACAAATGATCCTGAAGAAGTATAAGCAGCAATAATAAAGAAACAACCCAACATGATGCACAAACACAAGTTGTACACTTGCTATTGTAGCCATTCATACCTAATAAATTGGCAATTCCCACACATATGTTTGCAGACTCTGAAGGTACACCGGCACTTTTAAAGACAATCGATGAGAAATAGAATACAGCATTTATACCAGATAGCTGTTGTAGAGCAAAAAGGGCAGACCCAATGAAAATAACTGTGAAGCGAGAATCAACAAGACATATCATTTAGAAAGAAAAGTATAGATACTATAACATAAAAATCTTATAGCAGATTATTAGCTTGTGCACCTTTACGATGACGGCCATAAACTAGCTCGGAGAACTTGACCGTGTCTGCATCATCCCCTCTCTCTGACTTTGACAATTCAGCCAATGCCCCTTTGGCATACGGTCCTCCCAAAAGTTTCTCAAACTCTGCTTCAGCATCAGCACCTCTTCCTCTCTGAAGCAAAGTTTATAAACCTTGAAGTGTCTACTAAAAAGGCTACTTACTGATAAACAAAGAGAAAGGATATCAAACTGCTCATTTATCATTTTGTACCTTTCCCTATTGTCAGTATATAAAGGAGAAACAATTACATATTAACAAAACAAAAGTGAGATTCACCCATCTGTCCCTATTAAGTTTTCCTTTGTCAGTATATTATATACTCCAGTGGTGTATCACATTATAATTCCGCCTGTAAAGTTTTTTTAAAACAATATAATGAGTTGCTCATATCTCAATGCCTCGAGCAATTGTAATTTAAAGACCTAAAACAAGGAACTGAAAATCAATCTTGCCATTTTACAAAGATGTAATGGAAATGGTAGCTTTCTATTCTGATCAAATGTTATTGCAATTGTATCTTAGTTTTTAAAATAATAGTGATAAATAATGCAAAATATACGTAAAGCAAACTGTCAATAGTTGAAGCGAGAATACAAAATAAAATTTGAACAAAATTGAACTTTCTTTGTTCTATTTTCTTGATTTTTAATAACATTGGTATCTCTCTACCTGGACAATAGTTTATTAGGACACATGAAGCTTAACCGATGCCGAACATGCAGTGAGAGAAGGAAAATATGATTTCCTTGTTAGATTATGAAGGGGGAGCAAATGACCTTGAAAAGCCAATGAGGACTCTCTGCAGAAAACTCCATAAAAAGAGCAAGTGCAGCAGCAGGAATAGCAGCTACCCAAAAACATATGCGCCACCTGCGCAAATCATTAAGTTATAGAATATCTTATCAATTCATGTCCCACCAAAACACAATACCAAGCCCGTAAAATATGTGGTCTTGATCACATTGTTTTGAGAGTAAAAAAAAGTATGTCAATAAGCACATCATTTCATTGTGGTGGCAAAAGTAGTGCCTTTTTAATATTTGCTTTGGATAACAATAGTCAATAAACAATTAAATCATCTTTTTGTTGATTATCATCTTTCAAGCAACTACTAATTCATTTATCATAGCTTACCAACCCATAGTTTCTTTTGCAGGGAGTCCAATAAATAGAGAACCCATCAGCCCTAGGCATGTTGCAATTTGAGTGCAGCTTCCATAAGTACCCCTTACGTAAGCTGGCGAGATCTGCGTATAAATATAGTGAAAAAAAAAAAATCAAAGGGAAAGAAGAGTAGAAGAAGACCTTCTGATCCCAGAAAAATAATATATCGACCATCTTTTATGTACCTCTGTCACATAAAGAGCTGCAACAGGTGGACCAATTCCCATTCCGGTTCCAACAAATAACCTCCCTAGAAGCATGCCCCAAAGGTTTGTTGCTGTTGCACTACAAGAATAAATTTGGAATTAGATAAGCATGTAGAATGAAGAAGTTTATTAAGATTTGTCAATTTTAAAGAAGCTCTCGTATTCCTATAAATTTATTTGCCTCAGGATAAGTAAATAAGAAAGGATACAAAAAAAAGGTAAGCCTAAAACCATATGATGGATATTAACAACTTAATCAGTTAAACTGAATTTTTGCCTTGTGAATATCAGAATGAGCAAAAATCTTCAACAGTAACCCCTAGAGACATTATCATTTCTTTTGCCTCTCTTAATATTGGGGGATCACGGCTATTATCATATAAAAACATTTAAGGATAATAGACAGCCTATCTGAGAGATTTTGCTAGAAAAAACCAGAGATTAAGGTGGATTGTATGCTTTGCAATTACCTCATTGAAGACCCAATTATCATAGGTAAAGCACATAGCTGGAATGCCCTACGACGGCCAACACCATCTGCAATCAAACCACTAAACAGCGACCCAACAAAGGCGCCCGCTAAACATATACTTACAACCAGACCTTGATTTCAACAAAGACAACATATTAGAGCAAAATTTTCAAGTAAGAGAAGAACAACAAATTCTTACAGCAGTTACCTTCAGCCATGGTATTTCCATGAAAACCAAGGTCATGTGACATGCTTTCTAGCGTCTCGTTAACTACTCTGCATTAACAATACCAATCCTTAAGAAAACATTATCTATAGAATCACCAAACTAATTAAGAAAGAAAGAATACCCAATAGGAACAGGGAACACACCCTAGATGGTAACCAAATAACAAGGAAGACAAGGTTGCCACAAGTAAATGCGGGAATGAGCGCTTCCAAGGAGGGTTTCCAATATCCTTGCCCACTCCATTCAGCAAACGTGCTTAAAAGCCCACATTACAAATCAGCAAATAGTCAGTATTTTTAGTACTACTGAAACAAATAAAGACCACTTTCATTCAGAAAATGCTCAAACGTATAAAGATTCCCAATCTAATATATGGAGGAAAAGAGATTAAGGTCTTCAAGCCATTCCAAATTTGGAGCAGAACACATGCAAGCTAAGCTGTAAGGTACTAAAAAGCATAAACAAAAACTTCCAACTTCCTGCAACTTGCATTTTTTTAAAAAGGTAACAAGAGATTAGTGATTTGGGTTCCTGATTACTAACAGCTTTATATCTTAATCACTAAAAATACAACTTGCAGCCCTCAAATAAAAAAGACAAATCAAGAATGAAACCTTTGCTTACATGGCTAATTCATGATATATATAATATAAGCACACAAAATTAATCAAAATTAACACTTTCCTTTATACCCATTAAGCTTAAACCAATGCTGAAGAATATACCTGAACCTTGTTCTTTGTCATAAGCATTGATGTAGTCTCTAGAACCACGCTTGTACATGGAATAAGCATCCAGATGTCGCCCCCGCATTGCCACGTTTTTATCATACACACCCTCTCCGGAAGTAATTACAATACTTTCAGCCGTCAACTGCAAATCATTAAATCAAAAGAGTAATTATAATTTTTAATTAATAATAATAATCAAATTAATCAAACCCAAGTTCATTGCCTTGATCGTAACAATGTAAGCTATCAGAACTAAATTGAGAGCTAAAAAAATAGAAATGTACAAGGAAAGATATACTATTTCACTGTAGATCTGCTGCAGTTAAAAATAGAAAATTTGGAAATGTACAAGGAAAACTGAAACAGAGAATGCCTGAAAGGCTGAAACAACATAAACACGAAACGTCGTCGCTTCGGGTGGAAGCATCAAACCAGCAATAGAGGAAAGAGAATAACATAGTAAGAAGGTGAAGGAATGAGAAACAGAGGAGAGAGGTGGATTGAGCTAAAAAAACGCCAACGTTTTGGCAAGATCAAAGCTTAAAAGTTAAAATACTCACTCACCATTTTTGGATTCAGATTGAAAGAAGGAAAATAAAGAAACAGAATTTAGAGATAGAGAAGCATAAGTGTATATATACAGATTTACAGAGAGGAAGAAGGTCGTTTTAGGAAGGCATAAATACCTGTAATTAATTGGAAATGAGAGCATGAGCTTCAAAAAAATGCTCGAAAATGGCGGTTTTAGAAATGAATGAAGAAAAAGAGCTTGAAAATGAGGGAAAAGAGAGAAATCAGAAATGGCGAAATG
Organism: Corchorus olitorius; assembly: GCA_001974825.2. Taxonomy (NCBI): domain Eukaryota; kingdom Viridiplantae; phylum Streptophyta; class Magnoliopsida; order Malvales; family Malvaceae; genus Corchorus; species Corchorus olitorius. Next base: position 76,837 of record AWUE01020729.1, on the reverse strand, counting down.
TGAAAGAATGGAAAGGAAAGAGACAGGTAGCTAAAATGCGCCGTGAAGGAAGGTGATGACTCACAATTGTTGCTAACTTACGCACTGTCACCTTTCTTTCTTTCAATGATATTTTTTAAAAGAAGTGTCAGAGTGTAAAGTGTGTATTAAAAAAAAATCGTTCGTCAGCTTTATCCAACTGAAGACAAGGAAATCTAAGCGAGGATTTCGAAAATCGAAACCGTTTTTGCAAGATTTTTTTTTTTTTCAAAAGTTACCCTCCTACCAGCACTGTTCTTCTCCATGCTAACGTGCGCATTTGCCGCTTATATTTTTATAATTTTTTAATTTATTTATTATTATTAGTATATTATTATGAAAGAAAAAGAAGAAGAAGGAAGCAAAAGGGGTCTGCTGTTGTTGCTGGAAGCTGGGAGATGAAAACCTGTCCGTACGGAGAGATGGAAAGATCCGCTGCCACATGTTCTCCCTTTTCTTTTTAAACCCCCTTCCATTATTCGGCACGTGGAAAGTTCTTTCTTTATTTATTTAAAATTTTTATTTTTATTAAATAGTTGGTCTGTCACTCTCAAAATCAACATTCAGGCATGGAGTTTGTTGGGATGTGAGGAATTGATTTTGGCAGTGGTGTGGTAGCGGTGCAATTGACACTGTTAAGTAATTGTGTAGATAAGATTACACTGTACATATTAGATTAGGTACTATACAGATGAGATTATTAGAGCAGCGATTGAAATAAACTCCGTTTAGCCCCAAAATGGTGATAAAACAATCAAACAGTGGTGAAACAATTACAGATACATGACTTTTGTTTGCAATCTTTTAACCTCACGTGGCGTTTTCAATTATGAATGTCAATTTTCTTTTCAGAAAATTACTAAGTACTGTAAGTATCTAGTACTAACCCATACCCATTACATCTTCAAGCAAGCTTCATTACCCAAAGAAGAGAAGATATTAAGTAATGGAGTAATTAGTCAGGTTTTTGCTGGGATAAATGTTTGAATTCATTAGTATTTTTTCAATTTTTGTTGTTCTTGAAGGTTTAAAGATGCAAAGATCTGTCTTAATAACATAATAATTATGGGACATTAATGAATGGAGCAAGTGGGATTTTTTTTTAAAGCAATGAATGGACATAAAAACCATAATATTGCAGTAAGGGAAGAAGGGATAATGATCAATTCTTTTGCTTACCCTCTTTTGGATAATTATGAAGATGATTGATGGTGTATTGGTGTTAATTGTTAAACGCTTATGGCAAACAGGCACTAACAAGAAATTGATCTCTATCAATAATCACATTTGAAATTAAGTGAATTGATAGATTAGAATTTAGAAACACATTTTTTTATCAAGATAATGATACCAAAAATATTTTGGTAATGCATGCTTTGCATTGTTTTGGGCTCCACCATGCATATCTTTTATAAGTAGATTATAACTTCTGAGAATATCTTTGCGTGAAAACACTTGAATTAAAATTCTCTGAAACTATAATTAAATAATTTTTTTTTAAAAAAAAAAATAAAAAAAAAAAAAAAAAAAAAAACTTGAAAGCTACCCATGCGGAAAAGGCCTGGCCCCTGTGTGATAGGAACGGGTATCGAAGGCCCATTAATTCAAATGCTCTGATTCTCGTGCCATATAATTAATAATGGGACCACAACACAAATGCAAAGGGACAAAAAAATACGAAATAAACATTTGGATTTGGACCTACAAACGAGAACCTTTAGGCCTTAACCTCCCACAAGAATGTGGGCCAGAAGCCCATCAATTATTTACTCCACAAAATTTTCCAATCTTAATTTAAAAATGTTTGAAATAATAATCATCATCTTTATTACAAAAAAATATATATATCAAGTATATAAAAAAGAATTAGACATTAGAATAAAATTTGTCAAGTTAACTAGCAAATGCAAAACAGATTTTTGTCACAATTTTTGAGGATTTGTTCTATACAACAAACTAAAATACATTTTCGAGTTTTTGACAAAGGCCATATTATAATACCTCCCTGAATACCCTCCATGAACCAACACTTGCTCAAAAGCACAACCTTTTGAGCTTCTGAGTAGTATAAAGAACAAAATTTCTTTTGAATGAACCCATTTCATTAACTGCATCTACTATAACTATAAAAATAATAATATCATGCACATAGAGTCTCGGAATTACCCCCAAAATGTTTTCGCTTACGAGGAGTTACCCATCAAGAACTCATTATTTGGATCTGTCAAACACAGACCGGGAGAATTTAGCATATTATGTAAATCACCAAACAATACTAATGTAGATAAACTATTGAGAACAAAAAGGTACCTTATTCACAAGCAAGTTTACTTGCTCTCTGTACATTTCCTTCAAGTCTACAATATCGGCACGGAGTTCCTCCAGCTGGGTAAGATGGCAATCATTTAATCGTAAGTACATATGTGTGACAACAGTGTGTCATATCATGTTCTTCTCATTTTATTATTGGAAAAACGAGAATTGAGTAAAAAATCATGTAACTTGACGAGACGTGATATTACTCTATTTCTTATGAACATTCATCTTCATCATAATCGTTTGTTTGTTCATTATTTTGATAAAATCATAAGATTTAAGCAAAACTCATAGTTTGTTCATTATTTTGATATAATCATAAGATTTAAGCAAAACTCATAGTCCATGTGCATAATGACTAAGTAACACCATACATCAAAATCATAACTTTAAGCTCTACATCATACATCCTAGGCCGTAAAATTCTGTTTGCTTGCAATAAGTAAGAATCTAAAGTAAAAGGGCATATACCTCCTCATCACGTTCACCCATTAGTTCCAGAGCAGCAGAGTGTCTCCGCCTCAGAGCTTCCAGCTCTGCTCGGATTCCAGGCAGTGTGCCAGCCTCTGCCTTCAACTTTTCACACTGCAGCCATTATAAACAAGGTTTAAGTGCAAGATTGAGAAAAACTATAGAATCTAATATTGACAGATAAAACCTCACTCACATTTAACTAGGCAGGAAGATAAGAAAAACTAACCTGGGCAGTCATTTTGACTAACTCCTCCGCTAATGAGTCACGGATAGACTCCATTGAAGCCTGAAGTTAATGACAAACAAAGTTAATTGATATATAAGCTATTAAAACCTTAACAAAGTATATGTCAAACTCAGATCAGGAAATGTCCAGTACTGCACAACGCTTAGAAACATGTGAAAAATATAGTTCTAAAATCAGGAGCTCAAAGAACAATTCATACCAAGCGAGACATGTATGATGCAAGTTCACCCTCCTTTTGACGAAGGGCAGATTCAAAAGCACTAGGTGTCATGCTCTTCATATAGAGTGGACTTAACGTTGCCTCTCCCATATGTCTCCTTTCAGAGAAACCATCAGAGGAGTCCAAAGATGCTTGCAGATAATAGCTTTCCTCCATGCTTCCTATGCTGCTAGAGGTAGAGAGTTTCCTAGACAAGCTTCCTGCATCAAAGTCGCACAATAAGTAAAGAAGATCACAAAGGTCAACTACATTGAAATTTGAAGTATCATACCGTTCTCCAAAGCAGAATTATGCCTTGCTATTGGAGCTTGCTCAGATACAGCCACAGGATGCAACCGTGCTGTCTTTTCCAAGTCTAAACGAGCAGCTCTCTCCTTATCCACTTCCTGTCACAAATCATAAAGCTTCATGTAAACTGAACCATAAGATAAAATCTATAGTGCCAACAGTTTAAAGGGGAAGATGGTTTTCTAAGTTCATATAAGCACTAAAAATTATCAAGGAATGCCATGTGTAACTTCAACAAACAGTTTTCTAGAGAAGGATCAGAATATAAACTATATAACGAATGCCATATGGCTTTCTTCAACATAAAAAGAAAATGAGTCAAGCAAGGCAATTCAATCAAAGAGAGCTTCTTTTGAAGCAATAGATAAAGCAACGGAGATGTCTCATCTGATCGAACACATGCAAAGAGATTGATAACAACATAAGTTTGATCTAAATATATGATTCAAAACCAGAACCTGCTGCAGAAGTTCCCGGTGCACAAGAGCATCTTGTAACTCTTGCTTATGTTTCCGTCTTAGTTCCCTAATTTCTTCTTCAAGCTGGTTTGCCCGACCTTCTTGAGTATCAGCTTCCTCCTTTGCTGCAAGGTATTCCTGTCTATTTTCAGCAGCTCTCTGTCTCTCCTTCTCAAGAGACTTGCTTAGTTGTGTTTGTTCCGCTCTAAGACATGAAATCTGAAGAAAAGCAAAGTTTAAGCTGATATGCACAATTCTGCAAAAACATAAATAAGCTGCAGTAGTAGAACCTGAGCTTCAAGGACATTGATACGAGATAAGGTTTGAGATAAGCGTTCATTCACAGATCGCTCTCTCTCTTCAGCAGCTGCAGCTTTGGCCTCTGCTTCCTGTAGCCTCAATAGAACAAATAAATATTAGCACAAGTAAGGATTATGTATATGCTTCACATGTGATATTATAACATGCAATAACATTCTAGACACCTGAAGACGAGAATTTAGAGATCTCTCCACGGCAGCCCAAGCTTCTGCTCTTCTGGAGGTTGTTTCCTGTAAACAATGGAGGAAAAAGAAGTATACAAACACATCAAAGATAAACATAAGCACCAATAGTCCTTGGAGTTTGTTAAAAAATGCATTAGAAATTTATATTTCACCTGCATGGCTTCAATCTGCCTTAAAAGTGGTCTTGTAGACTCAGGAACTTGAGTAATCAACTCCTCACACCGACGCTCACTTGCCTAGAAAACAACAACAATGTTGTAATTACTGGAAACAAATTTCTGAAATACAGGTATCAAAGAAAGGTTTAACATCTATATATTAGTCAGCAGAAGCTCAGCGCACTTGGTAACGTTTTTGAAGATCTTCGATGTCCCTGCGAAGCATGTCTTCTCTAAAACTTGCCTACATAATCAGAAAGCAGCAACAGTATATCATTTTTTCCATCCATTAGTATTATCAAATCTGAAATATTGATCAACACAAGAACAAACCTGCTGCTCCTTTCTGCTTAAGGTTTCCCTTAATTGTTCTAATGTCTGTACTAGCATAGCTTCACGTTCTTCGGCCTCTCTTAAACGTTTTTCTAGTTCAGTTCTAGCTTCATTGTTGGCACGTGCCTCTGCTAGTGCTTCAGCCTCCTTCGCTGCATTTAGAGCATTCGTATAGAATTCTTTTTGAGCTGCTAGCTCTGCTTGGTGTTTTTCAATTGTTTCTTGCAGCAACTTCTCTGTAGCTGTCTTGTCCTTCTTGATGCTCTCTACTTTGTTCTCTTCAACCTGAAATTAAAACAAGGAGCATGCATGATCAACAAGGGGAAAGAAAAGTTTAATTCGTAATGAAAACTAGTAATTTGTCAATAACTAAAAAATTTTTAAAGCAGTTCAAGGAATTTCAATTAAAAAAAAAAACCCTGAAAAGAAATGGTGTATTACAGAAGGTGAAGAGTATAATATCCCCCAGGGTTAGAACTCAGGAAATTTCCACTTCCTATCAGGTCTTATGGATTAAGTAATCTTTTCAATTTGTTAACACCACTTCCTCAAAAGAGGAAAAAAAAATGAAGCAAGAAATTCAGAACATTGAAACTAACAAGCAGTATTTCTTTTTGTTTTTAGAGTTTTGATAGGTGAATTAATATAAATAAATAAATAAACCCAACAGAGCAACAACAGCAAGGCAATCCAAGTACAGGGCCAACTTTACATAATAAAAGATTTAAAAACTAAATAGCATCTTGTAATCCTATGAAGTCCGGCCTATTGGACAAAAAATACCAAGTATGAAACCAAGCATCCTGAATAACAAAGTATGAATACAGAATACCAAATAGAATATTTGTAACAAGCAGTATTCACAACTATAATGAATAAAACTATACGACCAAAAAATTCATGAACCTCAATGACATGGTTTGCTCAAGGAAGGTAATTGAATAAGATATAGAGTTTATATATTATCTTGAATTCTACAATTAAAACGAGGTTTTAAAGATAATTAACCAACTAGGCAACTATATTCCAATTTTAGGACATGCACTTGCCTGAAGCTTTGTTGTAAGGCCTTTCTTCTCCTCTTCAAGCTCTCTAATCTAGAATCAGAAAAATGCAAGGAAAAGGAAAGTAAGAAAGAGAAGGAAAAGAAAGAACATGTGACTACTCACCAGAAAACCAAAGAACCACCAAACCTGCTAGCTTACCTGAGCCCTTAATTTCCTCATCTGAGCTTCCTGAGCAGCCTGTTTCTTCGAAAGCTCTTCACCTGAGAAGATAATCCAATGAACAAGGGAATAATGTTTTCTGAAGAAAAATCTAATCAACAAAATCTCAAGCACAAACTTAAGTAATGCAGCCAAGTTCGACAAGCCTTGGTGAATTCAAGAAGCCTTTAGATCCAGCTCCACTCTAAACTCTAAAGGTTCATTGAGCAAGGTGATGCCACATATGGTGCATTTTAACCATTCCCTATGAAGAATTCTCTATATATACAAGCACCCATCTAATACATATGGTGTTATAAGCACCCATCTAATACAGCTCTTATGATTGTTACCCATTAATCTAACTCCTTTTATCCAACTTTTAAGTTTCTTAACAATGAAGCATGTCCATACCATATTACTCTTTACAGAAGCTCCATTTTAAAAGATTTAACCTTAGGACTATCCAACAAGAACCTACATATCTAAGGGAAGAAAATAATACTCCCTCCATCCCAAAATAACTGTCCCTTTTTGGGATGAATGTGGTCCCTGACAGTTATTTTGGGACAAAGGAAGTAGTATGATTTTGAATGGAAAAGGAGTTATAGAACATCACATCAAATGCAAACAGGATTTTTTTACTGAAAAAAATATGCAGACAGGATTTAACAACTATACCTTCAGCCATCACTTGATTAATTATTTCATCTTTTTCCTTCAAAAGAGCTGCAGCGTCACTTTTCTTATTCTGCTCTCTCCGAAGTGTATCCCTTTCCTTAGTAAGAGCATAAACCTGGGAATAGACATGCCAAGGCAAAACTAAGCATAAAAAAGATACCATATTTAACCTGGAAAAGACACAGTGTATATATATATATTCACCCAATACACTCCATAAAAGATAACTAAGTGCAAAGTCTTAACTGAGAAATTATTTCACAAAATCTAAATAAGTAACTCATTTAACTTAGCAGCTATGCGACTACACTTTTTTATTCTGCTCTCTCCAAATTGCTTGGTGCATGCTAAGGCAAGATGGTACACTCGAAAGCATGCACAAAATTTAAAATAACGCTATGGAGTCCTGATTGGGAAATCCCATTAGTAAAAATCCTGGGACTTTCAATCCAGATATCCTGAATTCAAAATCCAGGCGCTAGGGGTTAAAGGGACAGAATAAGGCCAATGCCTCCCTGCGTGGCCAAACTCCAAGTGGGCCATCACACTAACCCAAAAATATGCTACTGGTAACAATTTATCATGTTCACTCATTTTAAGGAACATCCAGATACATAATCAACACTAAAAGCTATTCAAAATCAAGCTTTTGATAAAAAATCCTTACTGATCTCAGTAACATCGCATAAGAATAAAAAAAGAAAAAGAGGGATCCATAGAATATACCTTCCTTTCAAGAGTTGCAACCCTCTGATGGTATTCCTCTCGCAAAGACTCAATTTCTGCTTCATTTGATTTTCTCTGTTCCACAACTTTCAGCAGTTAAATTGCAATCCTATCTAATCTTTACTAGGAGAGAAAAAGTAAATTATCTTATTAATTATTTAATTTAGTAGTGTTATCACTCATTTCTTCAACAGTTGGATGATTAAACTAGAAGCAAAATAAAAAGGTAATAGAATGTTGTATAAACCAATTGACTTGAATAGAAAAAGTAGAAGTTAGGTGTACAAATTATTCACATGAGAGATTCAACCATCTTTCCCCTCTAAGATAATCAATTTAAAGACACTACCAATTGATAATTCTAAGGTACGTATACGACTGAAAGTTTCACACCAAAGTTAAAACACATAAGTGAAACAAATGAAACTTGATGAGTAACTAAATATAATAAGAAGCTTTTCTTAATACCTTAATAGATCTTAATAAATATAAATAGATCGGGAAAAGAAGATTAGATAAGCTATGGTACACTGCTATTATGATATTACAGCCTTTTAGTTGAATCTTCTAATTAATAAGAAAAAGAAATAAACAACATTAATTCATTCATCTCTATTGAGATGTCAATTCAATAGAGGTGGTAATGAACAACATTAATTCATTCATCTCTATTCAAAAGGTAGACAGGAGAATAACACACACGTTTTAACTGTCACTAGCACAGAGACAAGCCAAACTATGTTTAAGTACATAGGGGGAGAAAATCTGTGTTCATACCTTCAAATCCTCAATTACAGATTTAAGTTGCTCATTCTCATTCATCAGCTTTGCAATTTCATCAGCTTTTGCCTGAAAAGATAATAAGATGAAGCTGGAAACTCAAGAACCATAAAACTTCAACTAGAGTGGATAATATAAAATGAAAAATCTTTTCTTTAGTGCCCTTCCTCTTGCAAAAAGGGTAGCATAAAGTATAATCATTGAAAAGCATGGAAGAGAAAAGAAGGGAAAATTCATGACCAGAAAAATGAGACAGAAGTATGACATAAAACCATTTTATGTCCAGCGTTAGTTGTAAAGACATGTTGTCATAGGAGGTAAAGGATAAGCCTAAGGTTTAATCTCAGAAAATCAGCCCTGCAGAAATGAGATACACAGTACTGTATAAGCACTCCCCCCACCCTCCTTTCTCTTTCTTGGAAAGGAAGAAAAGAACAAACTTTCGGATGTTATATGAAGCATCTTAAAGGGTTTGAATATACATAATGTTATTTTAAACCGTATAGGAGAAAATGGTTTTCATATGAGAAAATGAACAAGAGAAGGAAATATGCTCATGAGCTTCATCCAAAATCAACATGGCATTAGTCAACTTCCGACAAAACAGCAACCATGCATCAAATCAATTTCTATCTGTTTGCCTTCCAACACAAAACAATAGAATATGTGAAGTACCTGTGCTTGCCTTGCAGCACCTTGCAATGCAGATTCCATCATTTTCATTTCCTTCTTGAGCTTCTCCAATTCATAAATTGAATCAGCTGAGACAGACATGGTAGACGCAGAGCTCAAGCGTTGCTCTTCTTTAGCATCAGTCCCACTATCATTAGTCTGCTGATCCACTTCAACTCCTTTAGTATTCCCATCATTTTCGATAAAAACCGATTCAGAAACTATCTCTTGAGCCTCATCTGAAGGAAGAGCACTGGGCATCGAAAATTCACGATCATGGTTAGTCTCTTCAACCCGTATAGAATGTGAACTCACAGACTCTGGCTCATCAGGGCCACCACTAGCACCAGCTTGGCTATCTCTTGATTCTTCAGATTCATCAGATTTAACTGGAGAACCTTTCTCTACAATCTCTTCTGTTCGTGTCTTTTGTTCATCTGTACTTTCATGTATATCTACAGCTTCGCTCTGCTCTGCCACAGTTGTAGCAGCCTCAACTTGGTCTACTTCTGTAGCTTCTAATTTGGCTTCCTTGGAGTCTGTATTTTCAGAAGGTACCACTTCTGAGCTTCCTTTCTGTTGTTCATTGTCGGGGGAATCTGATGACTCAACATTCTGAAAGGTAGAATCAGAAGGCTCCACAGAATCTGGTTCTGATTCAAATTCAGCTTTACCAGTGTCTGAAGAGACAGTATCTGATCTCTCCACAGCCTCTGCGTATTCATCGTATTTTTCTGCCCTGACAGCTGGTTTATCTTCTTCAACAGTGGTTTTCTCAGGAGAATGGACCGACCTATCAGTTTCAGCCTCTTCTTTCTCCTCCACTTTGGGTGAAGTTTCTGAAGATTCAAGTTTTTCAGATGATTCAAGAGCACTTTCCTCACTTTTTTGACCCATAAAGGCCATAACTGGATCAAACAGTGCTTTTCTGTCGGTAGACCACAATCCTGAAGCTGAAGCTGAAGCTGAAGCTGGAATAGATGTAGACAGCGAGACATATCTGAGTTTTCCAAAAATCCCATGATAACTTCCAAGAAATGGTTATCAATGTGCTTTTCATACTTGAAATTTTTTAGATTTGAAATGAAATTGGAGATAACTTCACGAAGAACACAAAGAAGAAAACTCTAAACTCCATCAGTAGAATTGTGATTTCGAAAATTAAAAATAGAGCAGTCATTAAAAAAGGAGGAAGAAGAAGAAGAAGAAGAAAAATTGGCGCTTCACTAGATCATTCAGGAACAGCCATATTTATCAAAAATACAAGCCTTGTATCTTAATATTCTTTTCTTACTTTCACATTTCTACATGCACCAATAAAATCAGAGCTAAGCAGAACCAAATCCCGTGTTAATATCCTAACTGAATTTCCACGTGATGGATTTAAAGCATCATGCTACTGCACTGCAATATGCCACCAGCTCAGCAGAAACAAAAACTTACAACTATAGCTTGAATGACTGAATGATTCTCATATACTTTCCTACAATGATAATAACAGCAGCAAAAGCAATCCATGCACAAACATGACTCTAACATCACAATGCCAAATACAGAGGTTCCCACTGCAAATTCACATAGAATACATAGATAATGCACACAAAAGTAACACACTAAACAATGTTAAACAAAAACGTACCTTCATTGCTGCTGGATTCAGACTTCTCTTCAAAACCAAGAGCAGTATCAAAGTTCTTCTCAATATTCTTCACGCTCTCCTGGAGCTTATTCACTGCCCCGGCTAGATCAGGAAAGCCCCCTAAGGACACCTTCCCGCTAAACCAAGCCATCCTTTACTTTTAACTATAAATACCTAATATAACTCGATCCAAAAACTCAAATCCACCGATTCAAGCACATCAGAAACCCTACATTGACATGCCCCAAATGAGATATATCCACCAAAAAAATCCGAAAAATGGTATGATCCAAATTGTTCCAATCAAAATCCAACAAGATCTAAATCGAAACTTACACAAAATATTTTCGATCCATTCAAAGAAAGAAAAATGCTGAGAATTTAGAAACTAAGCTTGGGCAAAAAAGATGAAAATTGAAGAACTATGAGAAATTACTGTTGTAATCAATTATATTAAATTAATCGTTAATTGCCATAGAAAGCGAAAAAGACACCTGAACTAAGAAGGATACAAAGTTAAATCGATTTGAAAAAAAAAAATCATATAATCTTCTTCTTCTAAAGAGACAGCAAGATAAAATTACCAAAATAATGGGTTTTTCATTTTAATTTTACAGGAACGAATTGGAAAAAGAAAGAAGCATGAGTGAGATTCGAACCTGATGAAAATGCGCGTGGATTTGAGATTTCAAATCATTCAGACAAATTATATTTCTTTTTCAAAAAATATACTTATAAGTTTGGTTTATACAGAGTGAAAAAAGAGGTTCGGTGGATCGAGGGAAAGAAAACAATGGGGTCGATCTACTTTTCTCTCCGTAACTTTTTTTCTTTTCCTTTTTCGAGTTTTTGGATGAAGCTGATTGCTTGAAACCTGGTTGGTACGTCGTCGTTTTCGGACTGGACTGGAAATTTTAATGGAAGAAAGAAAGAAAGTGATTGCTGTAAAGTATAACCATTCTTTTAGGGACATCAAAACATATTTTATTTATTTACCTTTTAGCCAGAAAACACATTTTATTTATTCTAATATACCTTTTTTTTTATATTAGAGGATTTTTTTTTATAAACACATATTTTATTTTTATACCTAATATACTTTTTTTTATAAATATTGTATAAAATGTATTTTAATTTCTACAAGTGGATCGGCCCGCGCTGGCGCGTCGAACGTTCAGCAATCTACTTCTTTGAACAATTTTCTATTCGAATTAAATTGTTTGATACGTAGGAAATTTCGAAAGTATTATGATTTTAAATGTGTTGCATCTTTAAAGAACTATACTATTAACATTGATCATATGTGCTAAAATTAGCAATAAATAGTAAATATTAGTTTGTATATGGATAGGTGCAATAGCTTCAATTTTGTTTCCTCCTCTAAAGTGTGTAGCACTTAAACAAAAACTAAGTTTACTCTCTTCTTCATATGGACATGAAAGGCCTGAAGAGATGTTACAATTCTAGATAATTAAGGGGATATGATTTATTATAACATTTATGTGAAATGAAAGGATAATTACAGAAAAGGGTTCAAAGGCAAGAACAACTAACCTAGGGTTTTCTTAGTAATTTGGCAAGTGAGAAAAGATAGAATATGACAAAAAAAGTTCAAATGGAGTCTCCTCATCGATCCTCAAAAGGGGCCTTTGATAAATTCTCTAGATCTTTCAAATACTATTTAGTATATATTTTCCTTTCTTCACCCTATAAGCAATTCTTTTTTCATCTTAATTAGTACTGTTGTTGCCCATATTTAGTTACTTCCTTCTCACTCATGAGTCATAATGGTCCTAATTGCGGTTCTATACTTTTGATTAGTAACAAATAAATTTAATTTTAATTTCACCGAAAAAAAATTAATTTTAATTAAAGAATTTGATATTTCAATGATCCTTGATAACCAATATATTTGAATATATTGAAAAGAACGTAGTTTCTAAAAGTTTAAGGGGGAAATTGAATTGAATATGTAATTTTAGGAGAAGGGTATGATTAACGAATAGTTTCTCTTTTTCCTTTTTTGCCCCGATCCGCAAGATTGCTAAAATGCCCTTAAGACCTCAGGGTACCACGTGGCTTGTTCTTATTGGCTGGTAGTAAAAAATAGTAGACCAAACTAACGGCTTTTATAACCAACCCTCCTTCATCTCTCTCTCCATCTCTCTCAAATTCTACAAAAACTTTCGCTCCAAAATCTTTCTCTCTCTCTCTGCTCTCATGTCGAAGAAAAGCGCCTCAAGGTTCTTGTTTGGATGGTAGGAAAATCGATCAAGACGAAATAAACAAGAGGAAAATCTCAATCTCAACGATACGGCTTCAAAATCACTAGAAAGAAACTTAATTCAAGCGGACAACATTATTGCACTTGCATGTATGTAACAATTCCTGTTTTAATGAAATCTTCTCTGTTTTCCTTCTTATTTTCTTACATTTTCCCAGCTGTCAAACAGAGCATAAATCTCCAGATTTCCTTTTATGATTTGATGTGTCGACTTGCTTGAAGCAGAAAAACTGTAAAGCGATGCGGCAAGTGGAGATCGAGAACGGAAACTTCCCGCCAAAATCGATCGAGGAGTTAGTTACAGCAACTCCTTGTATCGCACTGAAAGGGATCAAATCAGTTGAAAATGCGAGGGATTCAGTTAAGGTTACAATCAGAGAGAGATCGCCATTACATTTCCCGCCAAAAAGGAAGCTGGCTAGGCAACTTGTCTTCACAGAGTTTGGCCTCTCTCCCATCAGCATTAGCTCGCCGTCATTGGTAAATTCTAGCTCCGAGCAGCATTTGTCTCCTCAGAGCCCGTTGAGGTGATTTTTTTTTTTTTTTCATTTTTGGATTTTCTTCTTGCCTTTTCTCGAGAAGTAAAATCAGCTTTATTTGATGTTTGGTTGCCGAGAAATCAGAGGAAAATAATATAAGGTTTAGATGCGTGAATATCATAGTGCTTCTTGCAATTTATGTTTCCTAAAGTCAAGCTTTCTTAACATTTTAAAACCTGATTTCAAATCTTCTTTCTATTTGTGTGAAGCTACAAGTCAGAGTCTCCACTTCCACTCCACAGCACCAATATGAAAGCAAACAATGGTACTCCGAAGTATCCAAAACAATGCGGCTGCAAACAATCTAAATGTTTAAAATTGTGAGTTACAAGCTGTTATTTCAGTAACTTCTTTCTTGCTTGAACTGCCATTCCGAAATTTGCAAAATTTAAAATTGCAATTTAGTTACTACAGTTTTGTTGTTTCTGTTATCTGTTCTATGCCATATGTCAATCTTTCTATTTTTCTCTGACTCTTGTAAAGTTGTGAAGCAAAATTGTGATCTCTGCAATCTTCTTTGCATCAGTTTACTTAATTTCTCTCTTTTCCCCTGTGTCTAGACTCTGGAGTAGTGGTTTTGGGAAATTCATTCTGATATAGTTCTGTTATAAATTGACAAATGGTTGTATTTAAGAAATAATTGTGCAAGGATATGCTTGCTTGGATGCTGCATAAAAAGTTTGCTTTGCATATAGAGTATGGGGCAGTGCAATTTCTTTTGAATTTTAATAGAAAGTGAAGACTTCCCAATTTTTACCATGCACCAATGGACAGGTATTGCGAGTGCTTTGCTTCCGGGGAGTACTGTAATGGGTGCAACTGTACTGAATGTTGCAACAATGTCGAGAATGAGGATCTAAGGAAAGCAGCTGCTGAAATCATCCTAGAACGTAATCCACGTGCCTTCAAGCCAAAGATTGCAAGCACTCCATGTAGTCCTCAAAATGTAAGTTGAAGAACTAAAAATGTTCCAGTTACTTCTTACTTTTTGGGTTGATTTCATTTTTCATATGATAGAACCTATTGTATGAGACGCAACTAAGAAAAGTTTCTAGCTATGGATAAATTTGTTAGAAGCTCCTACAAAAAGTGATAGGAAGTATGCAGCAAGTCATTGTCAACCAGTCGTGTAGCTTAATTTATCCAATGAAACTTCCTTGTCCTTTTTTATGTGTCAAGGTTCATTGAGTCATATATTGTTTAAGTTGTTTGTACATTTCAGGATTTTAGTTCGGGTCAGACATGTACAACTCTGCTTTTATTATCCTTTGAAGTTCTATTTCTTGTCATTTTTCTGTCGCTGTGCACTGAAAATGATTTGCAAGTAGGGTGATGAAGAGACCGATGTTGCACCAGTGGGGAGAAACGAGAGGGGATGCCACTGCAAGAGATCCCAATGCATCAAGAGATACTGTGAGTGTTTCCAAGCTAATGTCTTCTGCTCTACAAACTGCAAATGTATGGATTGCAAGAATTTTGAGGCATGCAAGGATACTATGGCTGCTTTTGGAAAGAATGACAGTGAGTCCGAAATCTGTAAGAACTCTGAAGGATGTGAGGGAATAATTGCTACTTCTCCAAGGGACAATGGTAATAGAAAACTTTTCAGGAGTTTAAAGGTATCTGAGGGACTGAAGGCAGTCAATCATGAGGATTCCATTGATACCAAAATCCACATTCAGAGGAATACTGCTGCGACATCAAATGCCACTGGTTCATTTGGCCAGTGCTTGTCCCAGGAACCCAGGAAGAGGAAATATCTGGAGCTCAATTCAGATGAGAAAGATTCAATAACTGAAAGCTTCTCTGGTTTTCAGAAGGTATTAAATTCTCTGCAACATTCAAATATATATTGTCTTCACCTTTTGTGGTTGGGGCAAACATCATGCTGGTATTTAGTATTCCATATTATAAGTTTCCTTTGCTTCAATTATGATAGGGACTAAAACCTTTCAATCCATACAAGTTACTGATTCTCTCTTTTTGCAGGTGAATAATCTAAAAAATCCCTGTCACTCGGCTACCTTTTTAATTGAGCCTACTTGTCATAATATAAATTCTGCTATGATGGGCTCTTTAAGGAATCCATACAGGTTTATAGTGATTCTTTATTTACTTAATGATGTATTGAATCCTTGTTTCTAAGCAAAAACTAACTGGGGATATATCATATAATGTTGCAAGGTTGATGGCAGCCGATGTTTATCATCTACAAGACACAAGTGACATCTGTTCTGGATTGGCAGTGTTAGCAGAAGCTGCAGCTTTAGCTCAAGCTGCCAAACTATTTACAGGTAATGATGTCTATCCTCTTGACTCTTGTCTATTGTTTTGACAACTTGGTTACACTGTTTGTCTTACTTTTTTCTTTCGACCTGGGTTCTCTCTCTTATGTACCAAGTCTTGAGTTCATATTGCAGGAAGATATATTGACTAGCAAATAACTTGTTTTTAATGCTACCTATTTTTGGCCCAGACAAAGTTGACAAGGAAAACATGAAAGATGAAGTAGAAAAAAGTGATGGAAATACTCTTGGAGATAAGGTGAACAACTGCCAATGGGGACCTGCTCATGTTCAGAGAAGGGTCTCTGATGACCTTAATCTAGGGTTTGGTGCTAATTATGGGGAAGAAGGAAGGACTTTGCCTCCTGGAACATTCAATATCTGTAATGAAAAACATGAGCAGTTCATTAAACCTGCTTCTCCAAACCAGATCTTGAACTGTAACATCAATAGTGTATATGCAGAGCAGGAAAAGTGTGTTTTGACAACTTTCCTAGATTTTCTTCAGAAACTTGTTGCTTTCACAAACATAAAAGGTATGATTCCATGCCTCATCTCATCTGTCACTCAAGAATAATTATATGGAAATTATGTGAAAATATGTAAAGATGTCCTGAACTGAAAAATTATCCATCTGAAAATGTCTTTGTTTCTCATTATGCTTATCAAACTAAACTAACATATTTTGCTATAAATCTTTTGCCTCACAATTCACATGTAGATGATGCTTCTTCATATTACGGGGACAAACCAGTTCTAATCAGCTAGAGCAGTTCAAACGGAGAATACTGGAACTGAAGTTTGGCATCAACAGGATACCGGCAATGATATCTTAAAGCTCATGTTCTACAAAGTGTTGACATCTTTATTACTGCAGACAATGCCAGGCTCAAAAAAAGGTAAACTGTGAGAGACTGGTTAATAAATGTTGTTACAGCTAATCGACATCAAAAGATGTTGCCATCTCTGAATTTTCTGTCGTCTATAATGACTTAGTATCCATGGCCATATTGTTTCTAATTCAGAAAGTATTTTCTTATTGTTTCATACAAATGGAAGGTTGCAAAACTTATAACTTCCATATAAATTGTAAATTGATCTTAATGCTTCATCCGATCGTGTTTGATATTAAAGGGAGTTAGGGATAGTCTTTGTACCTTACCACCACAAGTTTGCTTGATGTTAAATCATTCTGTATTCCAATCAATGAGCATACATAATTGAGCACATTTTCTTGTATTAAGAACAAAAACTGCAGTTACAACCGAAACCAGATGAAAATTTGGAATTGAGGCACTATTTGAAATGCCCCCACAACTTTGGCACAGATCGGCTTCAGTTGTTTGTGTTCATCAATATGAAGTCTGGACATCATACGCCCTATAATCAACTTTCAAGGGTTTATAACTGTATTTGAAGCTAAAAGCATCTTACTTTTCACACTAACACAAGATTACACTATAAAGATGCCGCCATAACTTAATTACCACTAGAATACAAACCACATACAACTGCAGGATTTGTTCTTTGTGATATTCAGAAATTACACCTCAAATTACATGCAAATGCAGTTTGGCAGCAGATTTTTACTTTCCAAATATTTCTGATATTGACTTGTTAATGATTTGGTATAGTTCCTCCCTGCAAAGCAGGAAAAGTTCATGGTTAGAACATCTACAGGTTTTACCATCAATCAATTTCTGAAGTCAGATAATTTTACATACCGGTCAGGTTTGAACAAGAGATATCGATATACAAACCACTGAAAAGGAAGCAAAAAAAGAGTTCTGAGTTAGTCATTGAAGCTTTGGAGGAGAATGAAGTAAAACAAAAGTACACTAATGAGATACATTTCAAGGGCTGGAAGCTAAATGGATGACCAATGACCCATACAAGAAAGAAAATAAAGAACAGACTTCTTTCGGCAACAAGTCTTACAAAATTGTATCAGGTAACTTACCATTGAAAATAGTATACCAATAATTTCTAGCACATTCGGGATAATCGGGAGTTTGTCAACAGCCTGTTTAAATGACAAGTTAAAACTGAAAGCTATAAAAGTAAGAAAAATGGACTCGAATCCTCAAAAGTAAGAAACGTGAAAGAAATCATATTACCGCAACCACGTTTGCTGATGCCCACAGGACAACTATAGCTGAAAACCCCAGACCAATAACTGCTATCTTATCTTCATCAGAATTATCCCACTGTTCCAAACAAATTAAAGCCGTATCAGAAAATAAAAGACAAGTCAAAAGCAAGAGTATGAAGATCAAACATCAAGAACAAAAATGAATTAGAGTAAAAAGACTTTCGGCTTCCTGTTCTTTGAATGTAATAACATCCTAGCACCACTTCATTAACCCAATATCTTTTGAGCATAATGGTATTGAGAGTACTATGAGTCTATGACAATGATGTATGTAAGTCTGAGAGAGAGAAACTTACCACATTTTGCACAGACTTGACAATACTAAGTGAGGTTGAAGATTCTGAACTTTCGCTTGAAGCCTTCACAATGACAGCAGAGTTTCGTCTCCCTGCAATGCAAGAAAATCAGGAAACAAAGGCAAGTGCAAATTGACCAAAGCATGGAATATTGCAACTAGCGAAACCAATTTGCCCCATATATAATGCCCCCACATCCCTTAAGAAAAACCCTATACAATGCCCCAGGAAAGCTTTAGACACCCCCATCAATTTCAAGTACTTGTTTACTATTCTCACAAACTCTTCTAATCCCACATTAGTTTCCCCTAAATTTTGTATTAGTAATCCTAATCAAATCTTAGCTGGAGACTAGACACTCTTTCCAAAATATTTGTTTCCTATACTTCCCCTTAATAACCTAGAGCTTGAGATTTAGCCTTTAGGTTTAAATTTAGTGGAGAAATTTTCTCCCATTTACACTATACCTTTTCTGCTTCAAACAAAGCTATAGAGCCCAAAAATATCTATATATACATCATCTCCAGATAAAGATCCATAACTAACATAAAAAGTGAAAAATTATGAAAAAAGAGTTTCAAATTCAACTATGGACTAAGCAAAATACTATTCTAAGTGACTAAATGTAGTTATGGTAATTTAAAGTACAGTGAAATCTAAAAAAGAAAGAAGCTTTAGAAGTTAGAACTAGAACAAGGAAAGTGAATGTCATACCTCTAGCAGAAGAAACTGGAAGTTTCTGCAGAGTCCTGAAAAGGGTCTTTCTACCTCGTAAAAGTATTGGTGGAGGCAGACTTGCAGTAAGGGAAGCCATGAATATACCTGCTAGACAGCTCAAAAAGGAGGACAAGAAGAAATTCAGGAAAGTGGGTTTTTTTTCGTTTTACTCCAAAAGGGGGTATATGTTTATTACAAGAAAGAAAGGAACAAAGATTCTGTTATGAAGAAGAAAACTGAGTTTAAGGTTTTTACCTTAGTCCGCAGCTAAAAGAACTGTGAGAGAGTTTTTTCTTTTTTCTTTTTAAGTGGTGGTGAACCAGAGCCACACAAAAGTGTGTTGTGCGTTAATAAATGAGGAGCTTAATCAAATCAAAGGAGGTGAAATCAAGTGTGGGCGAGTGTAGCAGTGACCAGTAAGGTTTGTGGCTTATATTATCTCCCGGTAGAAATGTATATATTTTCAAATTCAACGGTTGGGATTAATTGCCTTTGTGCAATTAGCCAATTTAGTAAGTACAAGACACGGGACACTCACTACGTGAGTAGTTTTTGACGGTTTTTTTTAAATGAGTAGTTTTTTTTTAAGATGATATAAATAAAATTTAAATACTTATATTTATCCTCTAATGAGTAGTTTTATTTAAATTAAAATGGGTAGTTTTTATTTTGTTTTGAATTTTTATAAATTTAGTTTGTGTCTGAGTCAACTCGTGACACAAACTCAGGACTTGGCTTTATAATTAGTATAGATATCATATTTGGATTTGTAAAATATTTATTCGTTTGATGATAAATTTAGAAGGAATGCATACTCCTAGGTTGACGAGTTAGAATCCACTTATTGCAACTTGATTCTGAATTATATTAGGGTAATTATTTGATACATCGGTGGTGTAAATTTTGAACTCCACAAGCGGGTTGTGGAGTTGACACATGTCCATTTTCTGAATTAAATAAATTTTAAATATTTCAATCTAGTCTCTAAGGGACACATGTCACCCTTCAAGACCCGCTTGTGCAGTCTGCTAAACTCCACCGCCGGTGTATTATATATAAACCCATTATATTATTAGTCTAACCAATATTCATGGCTATAACTAAAAAATAACATAGGGAGGGCTTGTACATGGAAAAGTGCAAGCAATGAAATCAATTAATAGACTGCTTTGATGCTCAAGTCACTCAATGTTAACTTCAAAATTCATTAGAAACAAGTCAAGTATATATGAGCAATTAGGAAATTATCTCCAACTTGATTTCCTTTCTATTAAGCCACCTTCTCCTGACCTTATAAAATGACATGAAAACTGCTTCAGACCTGCTATGGTCATTTTGAGCTTGTAGCAATAGTAGGTTGTAGTTTGGTGGGCGAAAAATGTAAATTCATAGTGGAATTGGGATTTGACACAAGCTAATTAACCTTCATATAAATGGATCTTTCATTCTTTCTATATTAATTATGGAAACAGTCATCTGATGCCAAATTTACATGTAAATGGGAAGCATCATGGGTTCATCATAAGTGAGAAAATGGCTTTGATTTCCCATTTCACTTAGCATGGCATAAATTTAGTATTCCTGCTCCTAATTCATTTCCTTAACCTTCATCATATTCTCCTTCTGCTCCTTTGATAAAATTGCCACAACTTTTCCAGCCACGTGTTCTGCAACATACAAAGCCTCATAAAACTTGGCAAAACCATCATTAAAGCTTCTTCCAGTTGGTCTGCTATGAGTAGGCAAACATTCTTCCACCTACAAAACTAAACTGCTCATATTGTAAAACTTGTCATTCTCAAATCTAATCAGTGTAGTAAAATGTGATCATAGGCACTAGGAACTGGCAAATGCGAATGGGAAAGTACTTCCTGCACAAATAGATTAAAAATGGTAATGCATGCATGGAATTTAGTATAAGAATGAATTAAAGTGTCTGAACAAAAAAAAAAAGAATGAATTAAAGTGGCAATGCTAATGTCAGTCGAAGATAGATAGGAAGAATATTAGTTATGATCAATTTGAGCCAACCTTGTGTATCTAATTTTAACATGGTCAGATGGCCGCCAGAGTTCCCCCAAACACTTCAGTGGAATGAGGATCCTAATTTCCCAGCCAAGGGTCCAAAGAAACCTCCAGTGAAGTGGTCAAGGGAACTCCAGAGGACAACTGACTTACTCTCTTTTAACTTGTTTTTGGTTATAAATTAGACAATGTCAAGCCAACTGCCAACCCAGTATTTATAGGTAAGGAATGTTTTAGAAATAGTGCCTTTTGACAGTTTGGGAAGCCGTTAGATCACATAAAAAGGGCATCAACATGACATGTTGGGAATTACACAAATTTTGAATGTAGTCGGAATAGTGGGAGTTGGGAAGGAAGAAGATAATGAAATGGAGAATGTTCTTTTAAGGCGAGTGGCCATGACCTTTCCACCTTGTAATCTTGCAAAAAGATCCCAATCTTTCTTTTTCAAAGACAGAAAAAAAGTGTTCATGTACATATTTTCAAGTTTAAAGCTCAAGGATTCTTTCCAATTCACCATCCTGCAAAGAAAAAAAATCACTTTCTTATGCATCTCCTATATATAAATGGAACATATCTCAGAATCTAACTATATGGCTAAGATTCTTCTGAATGATCCATCATCTTGCCCGTAATAGTGTCTAGGTTCATTAACCAAAAGGATTTTTATCACCAATTGAAAAAAAAAAGAAAAAGAAAAAAAAGACCAAGGCAATAACACTTTTTGAACCAAGGTTTTTGGTTCCTGTTCTTGATTTCTGGTTAATATTCATGTTAATGCATGTGATGTGAAGCTGCAAAAATGATTCATCTAATTGGGAATTGATTGTAAAAGCTAATTATCCAACTGTCTTCATATCAAGGAATCAAGCATTTGGCTTGGAAACAATGGCTGAACAGAGCCAATTTTGGGTTATTTTGTAGTTGAATTAAAGAAAGTTGGGGAACACATAAAACAACTAGTATAGTGAGGAACTGAAGATAAATAGTTAAATGGATGTTGGAAGCTGAAACTTAATATATGAGTGAATTAGTATAGAAAGTATGAAAATGATAAAATGAAATATTTAGCATAAAACTCAAAGAATTGAATAATTAGATAAAAGATTATAAAATATTATATATAGCATAAAAAAAATGTCACCTAGATAATAAAATTGTAATGATGCCAAAAAAAAAGATACAATAAAATTATAATCTGGCAAAAAAAAAATGTAAATTTTAGTATGAGTGAAGAAAGTTGCAAAATTAAGCAAAAAAAAGAAAAAAGAAAACCATGAAAGCATTAGGCTACATACTTTCGTTGCTTGGTATGGGCCCAAATATGAACGATGGGCCCAAGTGAAGGAAGGAGGAAATTGAAACGGTGTCGTTTTTTGAAGTCCCGCGCCCGCCCCATAACCTTCACCGTTTGAGTTCGGAATTCATTTCTGGACCATAATCTTTTTTTCCATCGGATGAAAGAGTTTGGGCCTCGTTTGGGATAAGGGTCTTTTACACTTTTTATTTGGTGGATTTTTTTTTTCTTTATTGCCTAATTGCCTTTCCTTCTCAGCTTACTGATGACTAAAATTTGGGGTATAATTTAAAATTTGAAATTATAAATCTCTTTTCCTTTTCACTTGTAATGACAAACCTGATGAACCTTTTAATTTCCCACTAATACATATCTCAAATCTATATGATAGTCTATATTTCAAGCTTATAAATGATAGCTTAATTTTTTGTATGAATATATTTCCATATCATGTTTAATTTTGGTTGTATTTATTATTTAATTAATAATAGCATCTTATCTTATCTATATATCTATCTATACTATATATAAAGGTACGAGTTCCTTTACAATTTCTGAATCACCCATTATATCCTTATTTTTTGAATATATTTCTTTAGTGTCATTATTTAAAGTTTTATAATTTTACTCAAGTAAAAGCTATATTTTTATTTAATTAAGTCTAATATCCTTATAACTATTTTATTTTAATTAAAAAACTTAAATATTAGAATTTTTTAAATATACTTTTATAATTTTACTCAATTAAAAACTCTATTTTTATTTTATTAAATCTAATATTATTATACCTATTTTATTTTTACTATTTTACTAATTTAATTGAAAAAACTTATAAAGTTTTTAAAAAGTAAAAAAAAAATATAGTAATATGCAATTATTTCATTTGACTTATAAAGTTATAGGAGTCAACCGAGCGGGTTGGACATGTTTTGGGTTGGGGTCATCTGGGTACAGGTCAAATGAGGCAGGTAATTTTCTTGGGATATCCGGGTTTCGACTCATCTAGGTTCAGGTCATTCGGGTCTCGGTTCTGCTGTGTCTAGGGTCAGGCTGATTCGGGTTTTGGCCTCATGTCACTCGGGTCTTGGATCATTCGAGTTTTGGGTTTTTTCGGGTATAGGACTTAGATTCAATTGAGATTTTATTAAAACATAATTTTAGTTTATAATATTCTTGAATCATTCGGGTTAGCTTCTCGGATTATTCGGGCTATGGGTTTGTCAGGCGTACATAGGATGGTTTCGGGTCGTCTACTTTTTCTGGTCAAATCGGGCCAGCCGGGTTGAACAGATTATCGAGTTTGAATTAGCCTTGACAGCTCTATTTATAAATAATTTCAATTATTATTTTAATTTTTTTAAAAAAATAAACACAATAGCAACGCACATGGAAGTGAAAACTAGTATCAAAGAAGAAAAAAGAAAAAAAAACCATGAGAAGGATAATCTCAATGTTGATGTGTAACTTGCCTATTTGGTGTTGCTAGTGCTCTCTAACCTTTTTCAATTTTAGTTTAAGTACCCTTCCATCAAAGAAGGTATAATACTTGATCAAAAAGGCAATTCTTTAGTGATTTAAGGAAACAAAGAAAAAGAAAAGATTAATTAGACCCCTGCATTTGATTTTGTCATTCACTAATTTTGTTGCAAATTCATGATTAAAACCATAAACTAAACACAACTATATAAAGCAATGTTCAAACTAAACCCTAATCAAAATCATGCTAATCTTGATTAGATTGAAATAAAACCCAAAACACACTTTAAAATTCGCAATTTATCAACCCAAAACCACCACTGATCAGCATAAAGGAACAAAAAGAGGAATATTGAAGATACATATTGAAGAAATGAGTTGATCATCATCATATATCTCATATTACAGTGTCTTAAGAAGAGTAATTAATTTCAAATGGGTTCATGATCAAGCTTTTAATAAAACATCCTTACTTTTGCTGCAAATTCATGATTAAAATCATACACTAAACAAAACTTTAAAAAGCAATGTTTAAACTAGCTAGTATTGTATTGCCGAAAAAAAAAACTAGCTAGTAGTATTGGAAAAGAAGTAGAATAAATGAAATAAACAAATGTTCTAGTGATATATAGATATAAAATTTAGTACTAGCATTCATTTCGATTCCCAATGGCTTTCAACTTCTACTTTGAATGAAAATAATTTGTGTCTGATTAGATTAGCGATTACATAAGGCCAAGGAAAAAAAGCATTTATTTTTTTGGCAGAAGGGACTAATAAATGAGAGAGAGTGTATTTTTTTTTTTTTGAGTGGTAAATCAGAGCCACAAAAAGTGTACTGTGTATTTAATAAAACAAGGAAAAAAAGTGCAAAAAAAAAAAAAAGAAAAACAAGGAAAAGAAAAAGAAAAAGAAAAACCTTTTTGCCCTATTATTATTCAACGGTTAAGATTACAAGAATCAATGTGTTTCCAAAAAAGGCAAATATTCCATTACCGTCAGATCTTCCCATCAAAAGATAGAATATGCCCCTCCCCAACCAGCCGACCTCTTACCTCCCTATAAATACCTTACTAAAGTTACCAGTTTCTCCCAAAACCCTACTATCCTTTCTCCTCTTTTACCCAGCAGTTTTTCTCAGCCTTTAATCTCCTTCCCCCCCAAACCAAAACCCTAAAGAAAAACCCTTTTTTCATCCTATTGAATCAGATCCATTCCATTTTTTTACACATAGAAACAACGGTGGAGGAATATATACATATATATAGTTTTAACTTATATAGTATTAATTTTCCCCTACCTTGTTTCTATGTGTAAAGAGATTTAATGGATCGCATATGCTGTTTTCCTTGTTATTCATAATTTCGTATTATTGAGATCTATTATTTTTGTTTAATCAGAGAAATGGCAGTTGATGATCACTATATATATATTGATAATCCTCGTTCATATATATATATATATATGTAACGATTATCAGTTGCGTTTCTCTGGATAAGCAAACATTATAGATCTTAATATTTTTTTTCTAATTAATTTGTATTTTTAATTTTGATAATGAAATATATGTATATATTTGATTGATGTATGTTTAATCAGAATGTTTGTTTACCAGCTTCCTCTATTTTTTTTTGTACTTTTTTTTCCCTTTTTGGGGGCTTGATGACTCTTTAACTTAATTTTTTTTTTTTTACAATTTTAACTTAATTTGTGAGATTATAGATCTCAGGAGACATGAATACGTGGTGTTTGTCAGGTTTGACTCATAACTCTGTAAAAGATTGAATCCGTAAAGGAGACTGTTAGGTTTGGTCGTGTCACTCATTCTTTTCCAAAGATCTAAAAGGTAGATGGTAGATTTCGTAGCAGTTGCAAGTAGGTTGCTTTTTTTTTACTTGTACTTGTGTTGTATTTACTTGTACTTGTTTTGACTTTTTACCCTTTACATTACATAACGGGTTTTTGGTTGTAAGCTTTATTCTTATTTTTATTTTGGATTTTGCTTATAATAGTTTTTTAGATTTGCTGTTATTCCGCAAAATCACAAAAGAAAACAACTTAGGTTTATTTATGTTTAAATTCATAGTTAATTGAAATTTTTTTTTCGCATAAGCAATCTGAATTGCTAAATATCGTTCCCCTTTTGTCTTTGTCTATATTTTCTTCAAACTTTCTAACTTCAAACCATCTAAAATATTCAAACTAAAAGATCAATTTTTTTAAACAATTTCAAAGAAAATCACATCGGATTTTGTAGATCTAAGTTTACAAAATCTAAGTTGATCTAGAATTCTGTTAAAAAATGTTTGTGAGGCTGCACAAATCATGGCATGCCCTCCTGCGACACAAACAATGGCATGCCCCTCTCCAGCCTCTCCAGGCATAATCCATTGAGCTCGGGGAGGGCGGCATGCTATGGTCGAGCGCAATATTAATTATTTTTTTTATTTTATTAATTATTATTAATTTAAATTGTTATTATTAATTATAATTAATAATAATTAAAAAATAAAAAATTAACTAGTGTCGCCTTATGATTGCATCATTGACAGTGCCCTCCAAGAAGAGCGGCATAAGCTATGTCATGTCCTAGGGCGACATGACATGGTTGGTGCCGCCCTCCTACGGCGGCACGTCATGGTCAGTGCCGCACTCCTAGGGTGGTATCAGTTATTTTTTATTTTTTTAATTATTAATTAAAAGGATAAAATTATCAAAAGGGGATGGTGTTTAGTAAAAGGGGCGGTAAATAGCAACTACCATAACCAATTGCTCTTGAACTTGTTGATACAGAGATGAATAAAACAATGTCTGTGGACTTTACTACCAATCCAGATCTGATTTCTGGCCAGTGATGGATGAATTAACTCTACTTGCTCCTAGATTAAACAAATTCAATTACTAGATAGACATAAAATATAGTCTAAGCTAAGTGATTAAACAAACAAAAAACAGAAAAATAAGAGAAATGGAATTGTGATTGAAAGGTTAAAATTGTAGAGAAATATAGAAACTCAATAGCTGTCAATGAAAGAAGAAGAAACTAGAGAACGTGGCGTATGCAGATGCAGAGCACAAAACAGAGGCATAAATGCCTGTGGATGATAAATGGACGTAATAATGATAGAATGCAAATAGTGTAAATACACGTACGTCTCAAAAAATGGACACGTTTGGTGACAAGGTAAAAACAAAAGAGAAAGAAATGGGCCAACCCAAACAGCCCACCTAAAATGCCTTTACAAAACCCAAAATGAAGAAAAAGTGGGGGTTTATTTTTTGGGCCAACAATTTTCTCACCCACAAAAGTAAGCATATTTTAGACGAAATTATGAGGAAAATTGGTAAAAATTCATGTAAATTTACCAAATAAATAATTAGCATTAACATGTCGTCAATCAGGGGTAATTCAGGATTTTCCACTCCAGCTTTTTATGTAGAGTTTGCTTAACCCATGTCTCAATGCTTAATTCAAAAGTAGGTTTTGAATGTGCTGGATTTTTAGTTCCAGTGATTAGTGGAGAGAGAGAGAGATTCAACAAAAGGGATGCATAGAGCATAGTCCTTTGTTAAATTTAATGTTAAAATTATATTTAGTAAATCGGTTTAGTTAAAGTAATCAGTAATCACAAAGAAAAACAAAATCCAATTTTGAAGTTTAAACTGATCAGACAACTTCTTGCTTGGGCTCACCCAATTTCTCGCTTGGGCTCACCCAAGCCTTAATGGGTCATCGGCCGGAAAGCACTTTCAACCTGTAAAAGGAGAGGGTTTCCTTCCTGTTTTGTGATTAATAATTGAACTAATGGGTGTATTTGTCATTCACACCATTTAAACGGTGCGTTTTGAATCCTTTTTTCTATTTTGTCAACTAACTCTTCTCTGAAACTTGCTGTCAAGACAAAAAGTAACCATTAAATCGAATTTCCCGCATTTTCTCTCCGTTTCTTAAATTTTCTCGGCGTCCAAACAGGGGGAAGTTTATTAGATAACTATTTCATTCATCTTGAATTGATCTCTGCTTCTCCACAATGTTTCTCCCGCCTTTCTTCCTAGGTTTGATAGTTACTCTATGCTTGGTTCCACATATGTGCAACTTTATTCCGGTTTGGTTACTTCCCTTGTTTATTACTACTATTATTATATTTATTGTTGTTAACAGGCATTTTGTTCTTCTCATGATTAAATATCTAATGTTCATTTTAGCTCCATTTGAAAAATGTTTTTGCTTTTTGCTTCTTGTTTATTCGGCAACAATTACTAACTTATCGAAAACTGAAGAAATTTGCTATCTTTCTCTCACTTAATTGTTAGAGAAATAGGGAAATTATTGGTTATTAATTAGAAATATTACGGATTGAAATGTGCAACGTTTCTGTGAATTTTATGAGGATTGGTGCATTTGGCCAAATGAAGCTGCTACTGCATCTTGAATTTTAGAAGGAATCGGTTTAAAGCTTCAAGCTTTGGTGATTAAATCCGTCAATTATACAGCTTTTTTTTTTTTTTGTAACATCTCTCTTATAGAATTAGTCCATATCCTATTCCAAGTATTTGTGGCAGATAGTTTCTTATTGATATAAGAAGAAAAAGAGAAAGGAAAGAAACAACATTAAGCTATTAGTTGCTTGTATCTAGGGCTATAAATGATTCAAGTTTGAATGATCACCATTTTCTCAAGCTTTTAGTTGCTTAGAAAGTAGTATATGCCTCCATGAAAAGTAAAAAAGAAATTGCTTCCTGTTATGATTGTCCTTGATCTTTTGATGTGCCTTGTCACTATCCTGCAAATTGTCAACAGCAAAAAGAATGTATTGAAACCTGAAAGACATCTTGAGGTCTAATTCTTGCTCTTTGTAGAGGGAATATTATTCAAACTGAAAGGTAATATCATTGGCCAAAAAAGAAAGGTAAAATCCACATGCACTATTCCTCGAGCATGTTTTTTGGAGACAAATAATTAAAGAAGTTAATCAGAAATTATAGGTAATTAATAGTAACTAATAATTTATTCAATGCCTCGAAATTTCATTTTTTTACCGTAAGTTTTCAGACATGGCAGTTAGGTGAGGCTAGATTTGAATAAGTGCAGCAGCTATGATGAAATTTCTGCTTAGCTTTTTTGTGGTTGCAGTGAAGATTGCATACCTTCTCTAAGTTCTCTTGAATTTAGCTTGACAGCAACAATTCACATTCCAGGGTAATTAACTAATTACTCATTTTCCATCATATTAGTACCTGAAAATAAGAAATTTACAAGTTTTATATAGGCAGAACGAGTATCATTTGCTTGTATTTCTTGTTATGTGAAGTAGGAAGCATTTGGTTTCTTTCAAATAAACTTCACGAATTGCATTGTGTAGAAAGCTTGTCATAGAATGTAAATTCATGTAGTTTCACTGAGAATACAATTAGGAATTCCAAATGAACTCAAATTAGGCTTAAATGTTACTTCATTGATCATGCTTGGTAATTGTTATGTCCATTGCTTTATATTCTAGAATCTGCCTATTAATTTATAGGATAGCATAGAAAATTCTGAGGTTTTCTGGTTAAAGTTGAACTTTAACTTCACATGCTGAATTGCAGAAGTTGACGAATCTAATTAGGAAGGATAACATGGTTGTGTTCTGGCCATTTGAGCATAATTCATTTTTGTACTGCAAAGTATTGACAAGCTAAATGATTTCTGATTGAAATTATTGCTATAGATGCTTGGATGCTGTTCCCCATCTTGAAAGAGAACTGACACATAAGAACCATCTTGGTAGTTACACAAAAGAACCATGGTAGTCATGCTTCTGCACGTTGCTCTGCTAGTTATACTTTTTTAGAGTATCTTGTTCTCTTATGCTCCCTTTATATGGCAAGTGAAACAAAAATAAGGTAATATTGAGGGTTTGGTCATTTGCTCCATACCACACAACTTTTATTCACTTTTTTGTTGTTGCTGTTGAATGTTTAGTTTGGTAACCCAATGGACATTGCGGTTTGTCCAACTCTAAAACTTCATTTAGATCAGCTGTTGTGCACTTGTGCTGCATCATTTTGTTTGAGGATATATTCTTGTGAAAAATAATTCTTACCAATAGATAAATACAAATTTAGGAAGCTAGGTCTTACATTTAGCCATGCTGCTAATAAAATTTTATCATTAAGCATTTTGTGCTCTTATTTGTGAATGGATCCTTTCTCTTGTTTATGTTTGTATGTTATTCATTTTATTTTTTGTGCCACTGTCAATTATGTATGTTATGTGGAGGCATTTTGATTAGTAATCGACAGACAGTTATGTAGGTACAACTCATATAAATTGATATTGCCCGGAACTTCTGACATACATTCACTGCATGCAATTAATATGGTTTGTTACTTTTTGTCAGAAAGTAGAAATAGGTGCTTGCTATCAACTATGGGCTGATATTAATTTTGCTCGAAACAACTTTGTGCTGCATGTCACACGTGCCAGGAAAACGTTAAACAGGTTCCTTTCTGTACTCAGCAGGAGCTGTGCCATTGGTTTTTCGTATTATGGGAAGTCAAATTCTGTAAGTTGGAATTCCTTCATTATGGTTATTCATTCCAACTTGCACACAGCTCTTGTCTTGGCTGGCACCGAAAGCACTTAAAGTTCTAGTTTTCCATTTGCAGTTCTTGGCATAAATTTTCTCATCTTCTTTTCTGTGTACTCTCAGATCACTCTTCACTCCTTTTGCTTTTGGGACGGTGGGCTTTTTACGGATAAATTAAGGCAAGTTGCCCTTATTGAAACCAAAAGTATTTCTGATTGTGTAAAGAATATATACGTGTGAAAATTTATTTGGCATTGCTTATAGACTTGTCTTAAGCATAAAGATTTAGACGATAGTGCATGAGGCAAGTTAGTTGTGGACTGGTAGTTGTTTTTCACCCTTGTCTTTGCCATCAATTTGAATTATCAAAATGTATAGTCGCAGTCATTGTTCAAACAAATGCAGCCATGTGACAAGGATGAATCAAATTTGTAGTTGATGAATCTTGTTCTGTTATAGGAGTTCCTAACTACTGTGATGTTTTCAGGCTTTAGCCTAACTTTAAGTTTAGATGGAATGCTAAGTTCAGGCTGCGCCTGATTTCATTGAACTATGAAAAGTCACTTTATAAAAATTTTTCTTGCATTCATTTCTTTTCTTTCACTTGGTTAACAAATACTTTAGTTGAGATATAAACAAATTCAAATATATTTTCTTGGATTACATGGACAAAGATAAAAACTGGAATAGTGACATACTTTTTTTCCTGACATTTTGTAA
Organism: Corchorus olitorius; assembly: GCA_001974825.2. NCBI lineage: Eukaryota > Viridiplantae > Streptophyta > Magnoliopsida > Malvales > Malvaceae > Corchorus > Corchorus olitorius. Next base: position 45,753 of record AWUE01020729.1, on the reverse strand, counting down.
AACCTTAAACCCATATGTATGAAAGATAGGAAGGTATGAAGATTTCTAATGAAAAATGATGAACTCCTTGGCTGATTGCACTTCAACATAATCTAATCTATTTAGTAAATTCAGTGCAAATTGGAGGAGAAACCAGTTAAAGCAGTTAGCAGCTCATTTAATTAGTCACACTTTGTTTGTTGTGTTAGTGTATTGATATATTGCGGAGCCTTGTGCATAAATTTCAGTATGGGTCACATTTTTCTATCTCAACTAACTCCTTGTGCATGCATGCTCCACAGATATAGGTAGTTCAATTACTAAGAAGGGACAAATGAGGTGGAGATTCTCTTTCCCTTTGGAAACTTAGATGACCTCAATGGGCATTCATGAACGTGTGACGTAAAACTTTTCAGCCACCAAATTTCTTTGTATGAAACTCTGTCCCTGACATTTTGTTAGCAATTATGTTCCATAGTATTTGAATTAATCCAAATATTGCATGGCATTCTTTGTGGTAGGTTTTCACCTGACTTACAAAACCACCATTTCATCTACTCTTCAACAACTAACTGTCATGACAAGTTGGATAGGAAGTTAGAAGCCTTTGTAGAACAGCATGATCTTATAAACATTATGTGCTAGTTGTATTTAAAAACAGATCATTATGGCATTTCATATTCGATTCGATTCTCTATGTAATATCCTCATATTGATGGTTTTTCACATGTCTATGGGAATGGGACCTTTGATTTGCATAATGCTTGATCCATCCAGTTGGCGTGACGTATTAGGATTTGTACTTAACATGGTGATTGCAAAGCTATAATTTAATGATCTCATTAGTCTTAGCTTATGCAAATTACTATATTGGAAGGTGTTCATTTATTTTGTGCTTAATAGCAAGAGTTCTTGTTTTGTAGTATGGTAATATTATTAAACACACAAGGACACCTTGGAAGAAAGAAGGAATTAAATGGTGAGAAGTATCATCTTTGTTCCTGTCATCTCACATCTAGCATCAATCTATATGTTGGTGTGACTGTACTTGTAAGTTTGCAAATCTGTTGTCATGAAGCAGCCTGTCTTTATTGAATCTTAGAAATCGAATTTGGAAATGAATATTTGAAGAAAGGACACAATGAGAATAGTATATAATTTTTGATTTGTTAAAAAGCAAAGAGACATGATAACAAATCTCTAAAGTTGAACAAAATCATCATAAACAGTAGTTATTGAAAATTTTAGAGCAATACTTGAAAGTAGTTATCTGTTATTTTGAGTAGGAATAATAATAATAATAGTAATAGCTGTACTCTTTGAGCCTTATACTTTTTTCATTTTAATTTGATTAATTGTTTAATTCATCCTTTAAATGATGTCTCTTTGCATGATTTAGTCTTTGGTCAATCTTTCATGGGCACCAATTTCACTTTGTCAACTTTTTATGAATACCATTTTATTTCTTTTAAAGTATCTGATATTTTAATGAGAGTATTATTTCTTCAATCTTCTCCTTTTTCTTTAAATTTGCCAACTTTGCCTCCTATCTTTGATAGCCTTTTCAATAATCTCATCATTCCATTTTATCTTTCTCAGCTTAAATTTATAGAACTTGTCACACCCTTTCCCAACTTCTTTCCCAATTTGAAATTTCATTTTGTTTTTCTTGGTTACTTCCAATACTTGCATCATAAGAAATCTGTTAAAAGACTTTAAAATTAAGAAAGCAAGATACTTGGTTTTTTGCTTGTAAGATATAGCTTGGGTTTCCTCCTTTTGCTTTCCATAATAGTAGATGATAGAAAAAAAGGATGTTAGCCCTTGTATTGATTAAAGAAGAATAAAAAGTAAAGAGAGAGAGAAAAACCCAAAAGAAACCTCAAATCAATTAATTCTGTACTCTCTACTATTTTCTATTGTATGGGAATCATGTGATTGTTTCATATTTCTACCAGTCATAACTACCAAACCAAAGCAGAAAAAAAAAATGAAAGAAAAGCTCATATATATATCTGAGTTGAATTGCAGATGAGCTTATAATCATAACCCATATGGCACCAAAACTTTAATTATGGAAGCTGATGGCTCATTATAGCACCCATTAATAAATAGTATGTATATCTTTATTTGAACATTAACTTATTAAATTGAGTTTCCATCAAACATAATAAGCAATTGAAAATGTCAACATTTAGTTAATGAAATGAAAGACAATATCTCAATCGTAAAAACTTGAGTTTCTTTTATTTTTTTTTAGATTTCGAGTTTGAATCTTTAGATTATCAGAATCAAATTTACAAGATGGAAGAGTAGGGTTACCTAATTATTAACTTTACAAGATATGTTATGTAAATATACTAGGGCACCAAAGCAAAGAACTTTGTTCATTCTAAAAAATAAGCTTTCCCAAAAGCTTCTTCTCATCCTTAGCTAAACCCATTTTTTCTTTTCTTTTCTTTTTTTTTTGTCTCCTTTTTAGGGCCCTATATATATAGATGCTCTTATTAAAAAAAAAAAAAAAGAAGCATGTTGAGTTCATGGGTTGTTGACATGGCCAGGCAATGGGCTTTTGAAGTGAAAGAAAATTCCTCTTTATTCCCCTGTCTCGTGTTTTAGTGAGTAATAACAAGGACAAGAAAAAGGCGTTTGAAAATGTTTTTTTTTTTTTTTCAAAAGCTTAAGAAAAGAAGATTGATTTCTTTCCTTTTCTTTTTTTATCACCTCTCATCAATTTCTTAGATAAAACCCACATGGAAATTCAATATTTTTGACATATTAAAGAAAAAAAAATAATTAGTAAGGAGAAATTACCAAATTTCCCTAAATTTTCCTATTCTATCCAAGATTTAGGGGGAAAACCAGAAAAGAGAAAAGAATTTATTCATAGCTAGCTACTATTATTATTTCTGTTTCTTGATGAACTTTTTCAGAAGTAGTGAAACCGAAAGTGGATTATTTGTCCAATGAGAATTGATTTTGATGCTAAATATTGTCGTTAGAGAGATGTCACTTTCCTTTCCTTGGTGTGTAGCCATTTTTGTTTGTTTTTTTCTTAAGAACAACTTAAATAGTAATCCTTTATTATTATTAATTTTATTTAAATATGCATGTAGGTTGTGACTTGTAACAAAAACAAAACTAGTAATGTAAAATTTTCAAAGATTAAATTTCTTTTATTTCACATTTATGTTGAAGATTTACTAAAAAAATGGACTTTTAGTTAAGCAAAATTTATGGTATATGTAGAAATTTTACGGTTTAATTCATAAAAAAAAAATGCTTGGCATGCAATTTGTATATTACGCAACAAATTCTCACAATTTCAATGAGATTCGGGATGTCATATAATTAACAATTTCAAGTTAATTATGCCGTTTTAAAACATGATTCAATTGTAGTAATTTAATTATGAATATTCACTTAAAAATTGATATATAATTAAATTTTATTTAGTAAAAGGTAGTGAAATTTGTGATATTAAAATTGAAAGAAAAGTTGCCTTTGCCATGTGTTGTTATATACTATTAAATTGGTGTTTAGCTATGGAAAATAAATAAAGTAATAGTGTGATATTTATATTTATAATTTGTTTTATACTATCATCTCTCCCAAAGTTTAAAGATTGGAAGATTAAGAATTTGACTAATTAATGTTTTTGGAACTTTGGGTTTGGGAGGATTTGTGTTTAAAATTTTGAGGAAAAAAGAAGAAGAAGAAAGCTTGGAGCCAAATTCATTAATTGCATTCACCTTTTTTCAACACTTTAAATGATATAAAGACACAAACAATTATTTATTTATTTACTAAAATAGATCATAATTTAAAATTATAATAATAGACCAAGAGACAACTTGCATTCGCTCTCATACTAAAATTTATATTTTGTGGCTTTCAATATTTAATGACTGTACCGTTTGACTTTTACTCTAAGGTAAGCCACTTCCCAGTTCCCTCTCTAAATATTGGCTCAGCTCAGGCTATAATCTTAGCTAATTTTGTTTTCCTTTTTTCTCTTTAATTTTTGGAGTACATTTTTTAAGGACATTGCGTGATATATAATTGATATGGAATGATAGTACTATGTGATGATTTCAACATAACTTTAATTAATAATACTTTTTTTTCTCCGTATGAATATGAAATTAAATGATAGCCTTCTCCCATTCTAAACCTATCTGTCCGTTCCAAAATTTGAAACTGAGACCTTCGATTTGAGGCGTAAACTCTTAACCACTGAGCTGTCCCATTGAGACTAACTTAAATTAGTAATTAAATGGTCTTAAATTACTCTTATGTAAAAATAAAATAAAATGAATTTCTCAACCCCAAAATTTTCATTTTTAATCTCATAGAGATAGAAAGCACAATTTTCTTCTCCTCAAAAATAGTAAAATTACCTCTAGAATTATGATTTTCTTCTTTTAGAGAATGTTGACACGCATCTCTCATGGGAATAAACAAATGTGCTACTATTATTGGGATTAATATAAAGAAAAAGGAAACAACTTCTAAATTAATTAAAAGGATATATATATGTATTCAGACCATTAGGTATGAATTTCACAGTACCAAGGCAAAAGTAGTTTTGATCATCTTTTGGAGTACTCCAAAGAGTAAGAGCCATCTTTTAGGTTTAAACATTAATATAGTAATGGATTTATATATATCTTTCACTAAAATAAAAAAAAAATGTAATAGTTAATCTCTACTTGATAAATTTGGAAAGAAAAATTATCCTTACAATGGAGTATTCTTTGAATTATTATATTGGTATCATGTACAATTTGTGAATTGCCATTGATTAGTTTGGCATGGCTAGGGCTAGCCTTGATCGATGTTGACCAAATTTTGATTAGATTATCATTGCTTTAAATAATTTGAATATGTTGTTATTGTTTAATCTTTTCCTAGCAAAAATGCACATGTAATTATACCATCTCTAATTAGAAAATTAACGAGTACTTATAGACAAATAATTTACTAATTTAGATGGTATTATTAAAGAGTGTCGTACGTGGGAGTCTCATCCTTTGTTTTTTTTAAATAGAATGGACTTATATATCCAACCCTATAAGAAATAGCGGGGGTGTAGTTTAAATTTTATTAAAATATAAAAACGAGTTATGAATTATGATCATTTAATAGATTACCATATGAACCATAATGTGAAAGTAAACGTTTAAATACATGATATTCAAAACAAAAATTTAAATGATCAATAAATATCTTATAAGTTTAATTAGGCCTTTGCGGCTTTGCCAACGAAAAAAGCTCAAACATTTCATTTGCATGATAATTATTAACAACATGAATCAAGTCCATCATATCATTTCATTAAAAAATTAAAAACAATGCTTTGTGAATCTACATATATTAAGCACCCTTAATTTTAATGGCATATATTTATTGATAATTACTAATCCCTCCGTCCCATATTATCTGTCCCTTTTGGGTCAAACCAATCATAAATTTGACCTTTAATTACAAAAAATATATATACAATCAAATTTTCGAAAAATATGTTTTGAAAAGTTTAAGACTTAACTTAATCAAAACATAAATTTTTTAAATGTTTTTATAATTAAAAGTCAAAATTAGGAAACTATAACTCAAAAGGGACAGATAATATGAGACTGAGAGAGTACATATGTATATACTGTCATTCTAAATGAGTTTCGAGGGGCGCTATTGAACCCGAAGAAAAAATTAGTAATAAGACATAGTACTATAGAGAACATATATATTCAAAACCTAGGAAAATGCAAACAAGCAGCCATATTAATTTTACGAGAAGATTCCTGGCTACCAATCAAAACAAAAATGTCAATGAAGTGAGATGAACATGTTCATCAACATCAAGTCAAATTAAAGCTGCATAAAATTAGTTCATAAAAAAGAGACTAATTGGACACATTGAATCATATTTCATGTTTTTGAAAGATCCTTTTTATATTATTTCTACACTACTATATGATCAAAATGGTGAATTAAATGAGCCAATGATCATTTGAACTTTGAAAACAAGCCCAGCTACAAGCTGATCATGAAGCCAAACAATGCAAGCAAAATATATATAAACTGAAAATACCGTTGGAGAGCTTTGATTCAACCGCTTAAAAAGTTAGTTGGGTCTTCACATTTTCCACTTATTAGAATATCTAACAGTCAACTCCTACCAGCCTCCCTTTTTTCATAATTTCCTTCCTTCTAACACAATAAAACCCTAACACATGAAAACAATTTATTCCCATTATTTTTCCATAAAAACAAAACCAAAATAGAAAAAGCAAAACCCAAGCTATATATCTTTATTAGGTTGTGAGTTTCAATTTTGTTTTTATATCCTTAAAATCAATAAGACCCCACATCAATTCCTCTTTCTATCTATCCATCTGCCCACTTAATCCACCTGCATTTCCCTTCTCCCTCTCTACCCCCTTAAAAAAACAACCATTTTATTTACCTAAGGAGATATCCCATATTGCCATGGGCTTCTTCGACATGTCTAATCAACCCACCAAAGATTTCTTCGCTTCTCCTGCTCTTTCCCTCAGCCTTGTAAGCTTCCTTTTCCTTTCTTTTTTATATATTTTAATTAATTAACTCCATGAATATTCTTTTCTTTTCTTCTTTCTATGGCTTCCTAGCTACTTATTCTTGTACGTGATTTTTTGTTGTTGTTGTTGTTGTTATTGGAAATTATTAAGGCTGGGATATTCCGTGATGCCGGGGCGGCGGCGGCGGCGGCTGCAGCTGCCAGTATGGAGGTGGAGGAAGGAGATGAAGGGAGTGGTGGAGGAGGAGAAGGAGGATCAAGTAAGAGAGAAGAAACTGTGGAAATTAGTAGCGAGAACTCCGGTCCGGCGAGATCAAGGTCCGAAGATGAGTTATTGTTAGAGCATGATGATGATGAAGATGATCATGGGGACAAAAGCAAAAAGAAGAAGAGGAAGAAGTATCATCGTCACACCGCTGAGCAAATCAGAGAAATGGAAGCGTAAGTATATTATTAATTTTCTAATATTTGGAATTTGGGATTGATTCAAATTCACCCAACATATATATATACGAATTATAATGGAAAATGATTAAGAAAATGAGTTTGTTTGGTACGAAAGAAAATGCTAATAATAATAATATAATAATGGTGATCTTATAAACATGTTGAATATTGTAATTAATATGCATGCCACCCTCTCTTTTCGCTCGTAGTACGTGTATATATATACACATACATTAATTAGCATTTTTTGTACGTATATTGGAAAAACTTTAATTTAATGCATAGAAAAGTTAGTGACATGCTTACAAAAGAAACAAGATTATAAAGTTAAAGCACATGACTCAAAATTTTATGGTGACTTTAGCAAAACTTTTTCCGTAGCCTTGTTTTTATATGAAGAACATTGATTGATTGATATCCATAGCCCGAGAATTAATGAATGAAATCATCATAGTTTAAAACCAAAAAAAGCATAGTTCTTTTTCTCATGGCTAATGAAGTGATGTCGTCTCTTGCATGGATATATGTGTACTTTTTATAATCCCAGGCTGTTTAAGGAATCCCCACATCCAGATGAGAAGCAAAGGCAGCAATTGAGCAAACAATTAGGCCTTGCTCCAAGGCAAGTCAAATTCTGGTTTCAAAATCGTCGAACACAAATCAAGGTAATATTATTTCATTCCATCCAATATAGAGTAATTTAAAATGTTAAAATCATGATTGGTAGTGTTATTATGATTGGTAGTGTTAATTTATGGAGTAGCCAATTTGCAGGCTATACAAGAGCGCCATGAAAACTCTCTGTTGAAACAAGAGCTGGATAAACTTAGAAAAGAAAACAAAGCCATGAGAGAGACCATAAACAAATCTTGTTGCCCCAATTGTGGCACAGCGACCACTAGCAAAGATGGCTCCATGACAACTGAAGAACAACAACTTCGTATCGAGAATGCCAAGCTCAAAGCCGAGGTCTAATTAAAGAACTAAAAAATGATAGAAACTTTTCTTTTCCTGCATATTACGTATAATTAAGTTGATCAGAGAATTTTGTTTTGAAATCTTTATAGGTAGAAAAATTGAGAACAGCAATAGGAAAATACCCTCCAGGAGCAGCATCGACCAGTTCATGCTCGGGTGGAAATGATCAAGAAAACAGGAGCTCGTTGGATTTTTACACTGGGATTTTTGGGCTTGAAAAGTCAAGGATAATGGAGATTGTGAACCAAGCAATGGAAGAGTTGAAGAAAATGGCAACGGCTGGGGATCCATTGTGGGTTCGAAGTGTTGAGACCGGTCGGGAAATACTTAACTATGATGAATATGTCAAAGCATTCTCAGTCGAAAATTCAACCAATGGGAGGCCAAAAAGATCCATTGAGGCCTCTAGAGATACTGGGGTTGTTTTTGTTGATCTCCCAAGGCTTGTTCAAAGCTTCATGGATGTGGTAAGATTAATTAAAGACGCTATGGTATTAATTAATTAATTAATTATACTAAAAGTAATTAATGTTCAATTATTTTCCTAATTTGTTTCCATATATATGTAGAATCAATGGAAAGAAATGTTCCCATGCTTAATCTCAAAGGCGGCTACTGTTGATGTGATCTGCAATGGTGAAGGTCCTAACAAAGATGGTGCTGTCCAATTGGTTAGTAATTGCCTTGACTTCTTTTAGTTTATAGTTTAACTACTACGCCATGATTTCTTCTTCTTTTATTAGTTTGGGTGACTATTGCATGTTTTTTTTTTTTGTTTCAAGATATATAATGTGGACTAGCTGTTATTTAGCATGGAAAAATCATGGGAAAATGGGCCTCTAGCTAGTACTATAGTCTATAATCATTTAATCTCACATGCAGGCAAAGGCAACTATGAGAGAATTAATATATATATAAAATTAAATTGAGAAAAACAAAAGAGCTACTATTTCATGTATATTTACATGTACATGACAACTATCAGCCGACAATTTCATATTCTTATAGCCTTAGTCCTAATATGATATATCAAAGCATGAATTTGCAATCCCTACCATTTGATCCAAATGTGTTTTTCTTTATATATAATCAGTTCCTAATCTAACCCGTCTTGGTTTATCTATATGGATGAGTTTGTTTCATCTCGAATTCAAACATTTAATTAATTAAAAACCTTACAAATTTTACTTTAATTAGTAGTAATGTGTGAAACTCATATGGCAATCCAAGGAGAAATTATTAGGTGGATCGGATCCACCACGTCATCCGTGGTCTCGATCAATAAGATTTTGACAAGTAAGATTTCTTCATATAATTTAGGCACGAATTTAGCACCAGGTTTAGCCCCTAGTTTCACCAGATGAGATTTACAGGGTAAGCCCCTAAATTTAGGATATTAATTGGATAGAGTTTTAGAAATTGTAGGAAAAAATCTGATTTGTCAAAATCTTATTGGTCAGGACCACAGATGACACGATGGACCCGGTCCACTTAATAATCACTCCAATCCAAGAATGCTTTCAAGTTTTAATCACAAAGTAATAAATGATGTATTCGCATTGCATGGTTCGTTTTTGAAGTTGCTTTTTTGGACAACCAACATGAAATGCTACTAAATTCGCCCCTTTAATTAATCAATACTTGAGTAGTAAACTTATAGTAAGACCATTAATTAACATATAAGATAAGGTGAAAAGAGAAGGATTCAAGGGTCGGTCAAAATGCTGCACAGCTGTTAAACTTTAGAAATTGATTGCTAATTTTGTCGTTGAATAAAGTGGGTGGGGGATTAGTTTTCACTTTTCATGGGAAGATCAATTTAGATTATTGTTGGGGCAAAAGGCCAAGAATCTTCAAAGCAACTTCCAATGTTTTTTAAGCTTACTTTATTGAGAAAAAGGGTTGTTTTCGACGGGGGCCTATCCCTTCGGCTTGTACGTTTTTCTTCTTTCTCTGTTTACTCACAAAGTGGTCCACGTACTCTTCTTTGTTCCTTTATGGCTCTCCTCTAATCTCAAAATCAACTACTCCAAAACTCACCCGAAGGTCAATTTCTTTTGACATTTACTTGACTATAACTAATCTTAGTATTGGGTATTTATTATTTTTGTAATCAAACTGTCCAAATTATTAATTACAACTAAAAAATGTTTCAAAATGACAAATGGGCTTGGTTTGGTTGCAGATGTTTGCAGAGCTGCAAATGCTAACACCCTTGGTGCCTACTAGAGAAGTGTATTTCGTCCGATATTGCAAGCAATTAAGTGCTGAACAATGGGCAATTGTCGATGTTTCTATTGACAAAGTTGAAGAAAATATCGATGCATCGTTAGTAAAATGCAGAAAACGTCCATCAGGTTGCATCATCGAGGATAAATCCAATGGCCATTGCAAGGTATAAAAAATTACTAAAAAATAACTCTTGAATGAACAAAATGAGTAGATAATTTCATGATTTGATGGGTTCGAACATTATATTTTTCAGGTTACATGGGTAGAACACCTTGAATGCCAGAAAAGCACAGTTCATACCATGTATCGAACCGTTATTAGCAGTGGTCTAGCCTTTGGTGCAAGGCATTGGATGTCAACATTGCAACTTCAATGTGAACGGCTTGTTTTCTTCATGGCAACCAATGTTCCAACTAAGGATTCAACTGGTATGTTTAAACTTAATTAACCCATTGTGTTCTGTTCAGCAAAGAAAAATTTGGATTAATGCCCTCTTACTCAATTTAGGTGTTGCGACATTGGCGGGGAGAAAAAGCATTTTGAAGTTGGCCCAGAGAATGACATGGAGCTTTTGTCATGCAATTGGAGCATCAAGTTATCATACTTGGAACAAAGTCCCTAGCAAAACAGGGGAAGACATAAGGGTTTCTTCCAGGAAAAACTTGAATGACCCCGGTGAACCTCTTGGGGTGATTGTCTGCGCAGTGTCTTCCGTTTGGTTGCCTGTTTCTCCTAATGTCTTATTCGATTTCTTGAGAGATGAAGCTCGTCGTAGTGAGGTAATAACTCTGATTTGATGCTATCACTAGGAATAAGTAACTAGAACCATGAAACAAGAACTGATAACAATCTTTTCTTCTGTTATAAACTTCAGTGGGATATCATGTCCAATGGAGGTCCGGTTCAGTCAATTGCAAACCTCGCGAAAGGGCAAGATCGCGGCAATGCAGTTACAATCCACGTAAGTTCATTCATCTCCCTAGCTGGACATATAAAATAACCCTTTAAAACTGACAACCGGAATTCTGAAGTTGTTTCTGTGTTTTCCGTTGCAGGCGATGAAGTCAAAAGAGAATAGCATGTGGGTGCTCCAAGATAGCTGCACTAATGCTTTTGAATCTACCGTGGTCTTTGCTCCGGTGGACATAACCGGTATGCAGTCAGTGATTACCGGATGTGACTCGAGCAGTATGGCCATATTACCTTCAGGATTCTCCATTCTTCCTGACGGGCTTGAATCAAGGCCTCTGGTAATCACTTCTAGGCAAGAGAAGAGCAATGATACAGAAGGAGGATCTTTGCTCACAATAGCTTTCCAAATCCTAACAAATAGCTCCCCAACAGCAAAATTAACTATGGAATCTGTGGAATCTGTCAACACACTAATATCTTGTACATTGCGAAACATTAAGACAAGCTTGCAGTGTGAAGATGGTTAATCACAATAGACTTCTTGATTAGGTAGATATATTAATTAATTGTAAAACTCATAGGTATTTTTTCTTTTCTTTTTTGGGCTCCCCCACAGATTACAGGTTTAAAGCAAATAACCAATTTTTGTTATGTGGGTAATTCCTTGTTTGGTCAGAAGAGATGGTTTGGACTTCAAGGAGATATATTTAGAGGGCAAGCTGGATGGAGAGAGTTGGAGTTAAGAATCATTTTAGATCTAGGAGACTGAAATTAAAATATTCCTCATGTATAGAAATACTATTCATTAATGCAATATTGTGGTTGTTTTGATTGTTAACCAGCTTATAATTATATGCAGCCAGGAAAGAAAATGTATAGAACTCAAAATAGCACAAAGAGAGCAGCTGTCGATGCTTAGGCAAGGTATATCCTTGAAGTTGAATTATGTCACTAAACTTATCCAACTAACTAATGAAGGTCTAGGGATCTCAATGCCAGAAGTAATGCCAAACCTATAAGCTATGATTCAATGTCAATGAACCAAATTATGAACTTCCAAGCACCTCATGCAGCATGATTAAGGTGCATCAAGGAGTAAGGTCTTTTAGAACTTACTTTTTGGATAAATCACTTCAAAAAGAAACATTTTCACTCTTCAGATAGGTTTATTACTATGTTTTCAAAAGAATCAGACACAGATTGTTATTTATCCACTACCCCCTTTGGACCAAATGCCAAACATCTCCATTGCTGCTTGTTAGCAATTAGCACCCAAATTTCTCAGGAGAAAACAAGAATAGTACAACTGCATTAATGCAACCTAATTTTATGATCAATTTAATCCATGAACAGAGGCTTATGTAAATTCTAGTGCAATCCATTATCCATCCCACATGATTATCTTCTACTTTTTAGTCTCACCATTTCCTCACCTTCAATTCTACTTATTAGAAACCAATCCCAATTTCCCAATCATCATTATGATTTTTAGATAGCCCCTTCTGCACCAATTATCAAAAACCCAATTCAAATAGACCCGTTAAAATTCTAGCAGAGAGCATCAGTATCAAATGAACCAGATGAACATTCATACCCATGAAAACAACAATTATTACATTAAGAAAAAGGGAGTATGTCAAAAACTAAAACACTTGCAAAAGATTACAAATTTACCAAAAGAAAAGGGGTTTCGAACCCCAAGGGGCTTAACTTTTAAGACGACTGCTCCTGAGGCTGTTGAGACTCCAATGGAATCCCAAGCTCCCCTGTCTCCTCCTTCACCGGCCTTATATTCCTCAATGGAGCAGGCACAGCAATGAAAGCCTTGGTCTTGCTAATAGGCTTGCTCTTTTCCAGCTGCACATAGTCACCAACTTTGAACTGGTTATCAGGGTCATGAGCCTGGAACTTCTTCTTCTTCCTGACACGCCTCTTGTACTTTGGGTGCGGTGCTAAACGCACCACTTCCACCGACACTGTCTTGTCATTTGTAGCGCAGACGACTCTGCCTTGCATGGATCTCATGGCCTTGATTGGAGGGAGAAAGGTAAGGGCTTTGGAGGGTTGGGGAGAAACAGAAGAATTGGGTTTCGAGAGAAGAGAGAGGGAAGCTGAGCCATGGAGAAATGGGGATGAAAGCTTGAGAGATTGGAGAGATGAAGTTATCGACATTTTGGAGTTGAGGAAGAAGATAAGGCGGATTGGGAGGTTTTTTCTCCATTTTATATCTGTCAAGGATTGGGCATTTGGGGTTGGGGAATTTACAGTGAGAGGAGAGCCTGTTTTCTGGGGGAAAATGAAAAGAGTAAAAGTTAAAATTGTTTTGGGCCTAAAAGGAGTTGTTGAGCTGGCCTTCTTGATGGGGCTCATGGTTATTTTTGAGAGTGTCATGTTAGAAATTTGGATGGTACACACATGAGAAAAAGGCCCAATATGGTTCAATTCTTAAACTATGGGATTGGGATGGTGCTTATGCCAAATGGCCCATTGGGGTCTTAACTCTAAAGCTTAAAATTTAGTTGAAATTGATACAAATTTTGTTCACAATCATTTAACAAACCTAGCAAGATTAAATCAATTGCATCTTACAAATCTTGTATATAAAGCTAATGTGATTTATTAATAGTGCTTGAACTGTTAGTAGAGTGTTGAATTCTAGTTATGAAACAAAAGCTCAAGAAGATTTGTGAATGATGTATCATTAAGAATGTCACTAACTACAAATGGTTGATGAAAATTTGCTAGGGAAATTAGAAGGATTCTTAATATATCTTATTGAACCAATTGGATTATCACTCAGTAGTAGACAACTAACTCAGTGCCAGCCAAATTATTTTGAGTTGAGGCACTGAAACATGGCCCATTAGAATTTGTTTTTGAAGATGATAAATTGGATAGGCTTATCCAGGTCTAATCCATGTGGCACCACATAAATGGAACTCCATATCTCTCTCAAGAAAACCCAGTTTGCCACGTGTCCAATCAAGATCCATGCAGAAGATCAAAAACCCAAACATCCCATTGCCAACTGAACTAAACCTGCCAGAAAGTCTAGTCAGGAACCAAAGCCATGGCTTCTCTTGCAACCTTAGCTGCTGTTCAACCCTCAACCATCAAGGGCCTTGGCGGCAGCTCCCTCAGTGGAACCAAGCTCTTTGTCAAGCCAACTCGCCAGAGTTTCAAACCCAAAAGCTACAAGTAAGAAATCAGAATTATACTACTATTTGTATTTGTTGCATAAAACTCCTATTTATGATTTCAGCCAATTATATTTACTAACAATATTTCTGGATATTTTAATAGGGCTGGTGCTGTTGTAGCAAAGTATGGTGATAAGAGTGTCTACTTTGATTTGGAAGATTTGGGCAACACAACAGGACAATGGGACTTGTATGGATCTGATGCACCTTCACCATACAACTCTCTCCAGGTTTGACCCTTTTAATGTTTATTTTTAATGAATTTGGTGATAGTGAAAGATTTTCAGTGTACTATTTATACAAACATTTCTACCCTATTGATGTTAATCTTGAACTGGGAAAAACATAAAGAATAAATGTTGCTTAATTTGAATGAACATGGGAAGCAGTCAGGCCATACAGCTAGCCATGTTTTAGTCATTGGGCTTGGTCAAGCAAGCATGATTTAAGTCATGTTAAATTCACCTTAATTATTTAGGGAAAAATGTTTGTCAATTCTTAAACATGTATGTATGTAAGGCAACTACTAGAATGTTTTAAGATGAACCTAACATTATGGACAAAACGTTTTGGAATTGCAGAGCAAGTTCTTTGAGACATTTGCAGCACCATTCACCAAGAGAGGATTGTTGCTCAAGTTCCTAATCTTGGGAGGTGGTTCCCTTGGCCTTTACCTCAGTGCCACTGCTTCCGATGACCTTCTACCAATCAAGAAGGGTCCTCAACTTCCACCAAAGCCTGGGCCTCGCGGCAAGATCTAAATTAGTGGAACTATAAGCTTTCCATTGTATGTAATCTTCTTTTAGTTTTGGAAACATGTAATCCTACAAATATTGACATTCCTTATCAATCCAATGACATTTGTTTCATGCTTATAATTGGTGCATTAATATTACTCTCAGCTTCAATATATATGTGGTCTTTGATAGTGATCCTTTCATATATCAGATTACTTTTAGTTTCAGTTTCTTGTATTCACATAAGAATTGATCTACTGTCTGAAAATCTAGTATAGTAAAAGCTGAATAACTCTTTAGGACAAGTTAACAATCAATAGGGATAAATAGCTATGGAGTGTTAGTGATATAGCATTTGAGAAACAAGAATTCTGAAAACAAAATCATAATAAGAAAGAACCATATTCCAATGGCTACCAAACTACAAATCCATTTTCATGGTTTAGAAGATAGTATATATGGAATTTCTTAAAATTCCCCATAGTTTTAGTTTTTCTTCCCTATTTACAAAAGGAAGGAATAGAAATATAGAATGTAAGAAAAACAGCCCACTAGTCAGAGTAACCCCATACACTCTTTGTATTCCTTTACACTCACTCTCTCTATCTCCCTAGTTTTCTAGTTGTTCTATTGTTTTCCCTTAATCTTCTCCCTATGAATATTGTCATTAATGGCGTGACGTTGGGCTTCTTAATCCTCCCAAGGTCTCAAGATAGGAAACCTTCTTGTTTGTATTTATGCTTAGTTTCTGGTTTTGCTTTGCATCTGCATCTTTGGATAACTCATCTGTTGAGTCTTTCTTTTGATCTTCACTGTCATTTTGGTCTAAACTCCAAGTAAGTAAATCGGAAAGGGTCATCGCGTTGGATGAATCAAGATCATTTCTCGCGGTTGGAACCACCAAAATAGCATCTTTGTCATCCTTGAGATTGTTCTTTTTGCATGATGCTTGATTGGGATTTTGAGCAATATAATCAGCTTGGAGGACATCTTCAATTCGGGACAATACCGTATAGGCCAAGCTTTCTAGTATTCTTGAATAACTCTCTAGGACTGCATGACCTACATCCTGCAATGCCAGAATTCCTTGAATGAATAATAAGACTTATTGATATTCTCTTCTGAGGATACATACATAATAATACTAGAAAGCCATATATAGGAAATCAGAAGAATATATATATTACCCTGTTGTATTGAATTTTGCTGATGTCTAATGAAGATTGGGGAAGTCCCGGGAAGCGTTGTTTGAGGATGAGTAAGATGGTCTCAGCTCTCTCCTCAAAGAGTTCTCTCTTCTCCATGCTAACAGCAGAACTCCAAGCTCTTTTTTCATCCTTTTGGTTCATTTTCCTCTTCCATATAATTATAGATGCCTCAATTCTATTCTTAAGGTCTAAAGTCTTGTGCTCTGATGACAAGTCCATGGTGGACAGAAACTGATGGGGATCGAAGAACTCAACGGTGATGCTCCTATAGATTGAGTCACCAAGGCTAGCTCTTCCATTCTAAATAATAATAATGCATCAATGTGAGCAGGGGATTAATTTTAATTGCATGCAACATTTTCCTTTTATTATATATCAGAATCAGAAATTAAGTCAGTTTCCTTGATATTACCTTAGGAAGGGATTCAATGTAATTTTCAGGGATCTCCATTTCTGACAAAACTTGGGCATTAATTGCCATTGCTGCTTTAAGCACTTGATTCACACAATCCTTTTGGTGCTGCAGATGTTTTCTTGCTGCATCTGACAGACCTTCTTTGGGAACTTTAACAGTAGGCAGCCACCATTTGTCATCTTTTCTCTTGTTGTTTCCTTTTTCTGAATCTGGGGCATCTTTTGACAGATAATAGAATTCTTTTTCGCCCTTGAAGTTATCTAGACAATCCTGATCACCATCGTTGTTCATAATCATAATCGTTACATGAATTAATGTTCAAATGAACTAATTACTAAAAGCATATATAAATACACCAATAAATAATGTCCTTACAAGAAGCATTGTATCAAGTTTCTTCAGTGCAGGGATGTTCATTTGAAGATCGGTCCGTTGTTTTGTGGTCATAATCTGGAAATCAACAAACAAATTAAGATTCAGCATTATACCAGATAGGGCTTTAATTATATACATGTAATTAATCAGATGATGACATATATACCTCCATGTTTGATCCATCTTTGTTTATCTGTTGACCCGCAACAAATTCAACAATTTGATCACTCACAGACAAGAGCCAATCTATTTCTTTTTTCCACCTTACTTTTGTTTCAGGTGCCATAGGTTCTAATTTCGATTGTTCACCAAACACAGAAGCTGGAACACATATATATATTTTCCATTGATTAGGGAAATGTGACAAATGTCATTCTCAATCAAAACCACGAAATTAGAACATATACCAGCAAGATTTGTAATGGCATTTGATAAAGCTAAAGCTGATGAAACTCCCTTCCCTCCACCTGACATATCTTCTCCCAAAAGTAATTTACCAAACTTTTCCTTCATCTGCTCTATATCTGAACCAAGAATCATTTGCAGAATTTTAACAACAACTAAATTAAAGCCAACAATTTATAATTGTTTAAAAAGAAACCAAACTTACCATGTAATAATTGCTTTTCTCTTGCGAGGAATTGTACTGTCAAATCTTCCTCGACCTGCCTTGCTGTCTTGATACCCTTGCCACCGGCTTTATTCGAATTCGACGTCGGAATCTCACTTGAAGTTCTTGATCCCTGATTAATTCTAGCTTCCTCCTGCTGAACTTCATCTTCTAACATACTAGCACTCTCAACGCTCAAACTCTTTGCATGTCTTCCATTGTTGTCGCCACCACCACCACGCATTCCCCTGAAATTAAACAGCCTAGACCTATAACTTTCCTGTTCTTGTTCAATAGCACGAACCATCTTGTTATTATGTTAGAGACAAAAAAAAAAAAAAAAACTTGTTCTTGTTTGCAAGGAGTGAAACAAATTAAGGGAAACAAAAAAAAATATATAATTGTTTGTTCTTGTTTGGAAGAGGGAAAGGAGACCAAACAAGAAAGGAAAGGAAAAAAAAAACAAAAAAAATTAGCAAGTCCCCTCTTCCAAATGATCTGAGTTGAGACTTGAGAGAGGGGTGTTAATGGGGAATTTAGTGAGATTGAGAAAATGGATGGAAGGTGATTGATGGGTTGGTTTTTCTCCATTTTTTGAGTATGTAAAAGGTTTGAACGTGGGGTGCATGTTTGAGGCATATGAGCTGTTAGAGTTAAAATCAAATTAGACAAATTTAGATTATTCTATTTTTTATGTTCAAGGGTCTTAATTTCATTTTATTTCAAGTTCTAAGAATTGGATGGTTCTTTTTCATTTTCAAAAGTCAAAAGCCCTGCTAAAAAACAGGGAGAAGAGTGAACCAAAAACAGGATGCATCAATGCATATCAGCATCAATTTCATCATATAATTAAATAGTTTTTGATTAATTCAAAAAACTTGATAGGGGACGGCAGATGAACAAATTATTAATATATCATAAGAAATGACAAAGGTCGTGTATCTGTAACCGTTTCACTATCGTTTGATCGTTTCATCACCGTTTTGCGTCTAAACGGAGCTTAAGTGTTTTACCATTTCAATCGCTGCTCTAATAATCTCATATGTACAGTACCTAAACTAATCTATACAGTGTAATCTCATCTGTATAGTTGCTATCGCACTGCTATCACACCGCTCTACTAATTTTTTTTGCTACAAACACCGCTCTACTAAATACAGAAAAAAAGGGCTAAATTAGCAAAGTCATTAATTTATTTGATTCTTCCTTTTGCAACTTTTTTTTTGCTAACTCTATCTATGATTGGCCATTTCATGTAATTTACGTTTCCTAATCATATTATCATTGCAGATTCTTTTGGAAAACGCTTGTTTAATTAACTTATTCTGTTAATCATTTCAAGAAATTTACTAATCAAAGAATCTTTACCTAACTCTAAGCATAACTTTTTTAATCTTGTTATCAAAGTTAAAAATTAAAATTGCATTATGCAGCTACAAAAGCTTTAATGACACCCGTGAAGCAGGCAAGACAGAGGCATGGGCAGGGGGACAGAAGTTTAAACAAAACTTTTATTTTCTTCAATATATTCTTTGACCAATAAACAGCTACTCGTGACTTCTGCTTCTTTGTCATTAACCCTTATATTATACGGGATTAATAATTCAAATTGCTTGATGTGAATCAGAAAACTGGATTAACTTTTCCATATGATTGTCATGAATTATCTAATAGATCTGATCATATATGTCTATTTAGGAAATGTGATCATGTATATGTTAAAAATCCAAATTAAATGAATTAAATTTAAATGAAGATGTACCCTATGATTTAAATGGAAAATGTACTTGGTGTCCAAAAAAATGGAAAATGTACCAAATTAAAATTAAATCTTTTACATAAAATCAACTTTTTTCAAACTGCTTTGGATTGACTAAACTAAAATAAAAATTGCTTAAGCTGCTCAAATGTACCATATATGATGGAATTGTATTAAGTAAATTTTCTTGATTTGGGATTGATTGGGTGCGTTTGGTAGACCGGTGCGATAGTGGTGCGATTGACGCTATTTAGTAATTGTACAGATGAGATTACACTGTACAGATTAGATTATGTACTGTACAGATGAGATTATTAGAGCAGTGATTGAAATCGAGTTTACACTTAAACTCTGTTTGGACCCAAAATGATGGTGCAACGATCAAACAGTGGTGAAACGGTTACAGATAAGAAGCATGCGAAGATGGGTACTGTGGTTTCTTTAACTTGTTGCTTTGGCAAGTTTATCTATATTGCTCTGTGACTGTTCTATACATTCCATATGAACTGGCTTTTAAAATTTAAATATAGGAATAAATAAATAAATAAAAATAAACAATGATTAATTAAGAATTTTAACCAACAAGGAACATAAACAATGAAAAGGAAAAGGCATGTCATCATGCCACGTGGAAGATATTGTCACTTTCCTCACCAAATGTGACAACTTCCTAATATTCTTCTCCACAAGTTCAAACCCTTGTTGAGTTTTGAGTTTTGTCTTACGACGTCACCCATTTTATTCCTTCCATTCCTCCACTCAAAATTTTACTGCTCTCACTCTCCAAATTTATTGGATTTCTAAAATTCAACAAAAAAATGGAATCCATTGGAGTGTTAATGGCTTGCCCCATGAACTCTTACCTTGAACATGAACTCGAGAAGCGTTTCAACCTCCATAAATTCTGGACGGTTCCGGAGAAATCTGCGTTTCTAACTACTCACAAAAACTCTATCCGGGCGGTCGTGGGGAACGCGTTTGCCGGCGCCGACGCTGAATTGATCGAAGCGTTGCCCAAGTTGGAGATTGTTGCCAGCTTCAGTGTGGGGCTCGATAAGATCGATTTGGCCAAGTGTAAAGAAAAGGGTATCCGAGTTACCAATACCCCCGACGTTTTGACCGATGACGTGGCGGATTTGGCAATTGGGTTGATGTTGGCGGTGTTGAGGAGGCTTTGTGAGAGTGATCGGTATGTGAGGAGTGGCAAGTGGAAGAAAGGGGACTATAAGTTGACTTCCAAGGTTTCTGCGAGACCCTTTTAATTATGTTTTTTTTTGGCATATAATTGTTTAGTTTTTGTTTGATGGTGGGTTGTTCATTGAATTCACTTTGGTTTTTTGTTTGATGATTTTGAATTTTTGATGATGTTAGCCTCTCTGGGTTGTTCTTGGATTTTGCTGAATTTCTTCTTTGCTTAACCTGTTTTGTCATCAGCTTTTAGTTATCTCTCTGTAATTTTTTTTTTTATTAAAACCAGTAAATACTGAAAAAAATGTCCATTTGGTTTCAATTGTTACTGTACCAGTGGATGGTGTTTTGCAGTCAGTGTATCTATTTGTTTTGACTTTTGATTGTAGGTTGATTATTTTTTTTTTTTTTGGAATAATTTCCTCTGTGGGACTAATGAAGATCAATTTCTGACTTGTAGTTATGCTTGCTAATGGAATAATATATCTTAATTGTCTTGAGTCATATAGAAATCCAGAATGCATCAACTGCAGCTCATTTCTGCATGCTGAAAAATCAAAATAGATCCTTGTATTGTTTATGCTACATCATGATGGTTGTTTCAACTTATTTAAGGCTGTGAATTATGAATGGTGTCCCTCTATCCTATCAAGTAATTGCATTGTGGTGGCTTGCATTACTGATTCAGTTTTATAGTGGTGATTAGAAACAATCTAGACACTTTGGTTACTTTATCCCACATGATATTAGTTTTCTTTCTTTGGAACTCTGCTCCTATAACTTTGTGAGAAGCATTTGGTCTGTTGGTGCTTTGACGCCTTCATGTGTGAAACTTTTAGTGTTTATATGTCAGACTTTCACGTAAGTAGCAAATCCAAAGTTGATAAAGCACTAGTCAGAAGTTTAAAGTTCGGAGAAGAAAGACTTTTCTTTTACTGACTTGTATTCCTTTTCCTTCTAAGATTAAAGATTGCCTCTCTGCTCCTTGAATTGTGAAAATTTTTCAATTAAACTTGGCATCTATTTGCTTGGAAGATTTTGAAGATGTTATTCTTTGAGCTGCATCTGGCGGTTGGCACAATAGTGACTTTGACTCTGTCACGATTCACTTCTGCTAACTTAACCATTTGCCCTGTCTATTTGATAAGCCTATGACAATTTGGTATGAGAAACATTAAGATTACACTATGGAGGCTTGATTTCATATTAAGTTGGTTCTTCTATAGATATGCTGCATCAGAAATGAAGATACCTCATAGTATAGTATTTTTCCTCCCCTCTTCTGTCCTCTTTGTTTTCCCTCCCTTTTAACAAATGCTAGTAGTCTTCTATTTTTTCAGTTCTCTGGAAAAAGAGTTGGCATTATTGGGCTGGGCAGGATTGGCATGGCAATTGCAAAGAGAGCTGAAGCATTTAGTTGCCCTATCAATTACTTTGCTAGAACAGAGAAACCAGAAATCAAATACAAGTACTATCCAAGTGTTGTAGAGCTGGCTGCCAATTCTGATATCCTAGTTGTTGCTTGTGCACTGACTGAAGAAACCCGCCACATTATCAACCGGGAAGTGATTGATGCTTTGGGTCCAAAGGGTGTTCTGATCAATATTGGGAGAGGCCCTCACGTGGATGAACCCGAGCTGGTTTCTGCATTGGTTGAAGGCAGGTTAGGAGGCGCCGGCCTTGATGTGTTTGAACATGAGCCTCAAGTACCAGAAGAGCTTTTTGGGCTTGAGAATGTGGTGCTCTTACCTCATGTTGGAAGCGGCACAATTGAAACGCGCCAAGCCATGGCTGATCTTGTGATTGGGAACTTGGAGGCATACTTTCTCAACAAACCTCTATTAACCCCGGTGGTTTAGTATGTGCAGATTAATCGATTGTCAGCATCCCATTGCTGCTATCGTTTAGAATTTATTCTATAGACATTGTATCCTGGGAATTTTTCTAGCCGAATGCAAAAACTTGGTTCATGTTTCCATTCAGCCATTGTTGATCCATCATCTTAATTATTTGGCTCAAAATGAATGAAAAGTATTGATAGTGAAATGTCGATAGAGTACGGGTGGAGATCAATATGAAACTTCAACATCCATATTGCAAATCCATTCAATATAGTAGTATAAAACAAAACTTGAAAAGGCTCTTGCTATGGGACAGGAACGAAAGTGGCTGTGGCTCCACCGAAAGTGGAGGCGAAAAAGGAAATTTAATAACCGTGTACGGAAACTGTAGTTTAGTTTATTTAGCATCAAATTCACATTCTTCTACTATGCTCCTTAAGAAAATATTGCCACTTGCCATGCAAACTGCTGGACCACACATTATAGTAAACGAATCCTAGTCCTAGCTTATAATAATGACTCGAAATCCAATAGGATTCCTCAACGTTGACGCAAAATCTCAATCTAAGTGGCTGCCATCTGAACCATTTCACTGCAATTTCCTTACCCTTCTTTCAGTTTTTGACCACCTCGCTCTCCAAATCCAACAACAAAAAAAAAAAATGGAATCCATCAATGTTCTCATGACTTACCCCATGAACGATTACCTCGAACAACAACTCGACAAACGTTGCAACCTCCACAAATTGTGGACAGTTCCTGAGAAATCTGGGTTTCTGTCTGTTCACAGTAACTCTATCCGGGCTGTTGTCGGAAACTCAATTGTCGGTGCCAATGCTGAACTGATAGAGGCGTTGCCCAAGCTGGAGATTGTGGCCACGTGCAGTGTGGGGCTTGATAAGATCGATTTGGCCAAGTGTAGAGAAAAGGGTATCCGAGTTACCAACACTCCTGACGTTTTGACTGACGACGTTGCGGATTTGGGTATTTGGTTGATGTTGGCGGTGTTAAGGCAGCTTTGCCAGTGTGATCAGCATGTCAGGAGTGGCAAGTGGAAGAATGGGGACTATATGTTGACCACTAAGGTTCGTTTAAAGATCCTTCTGTTTCATTCTTTCGGCATAGTTATTGTTCAAGTTTTATAGGTTGTTTCATATTATATATTCCTTCTTTTTACAAGTAAAAAGCCTAACAAATGAATTTTGGTTTAAATTGTTATTGGATTGTTCTTTTGTTTTGTTGCTTGAATCTCGTTGTGCTTTGAAATCTGAATGCTGAATGCTAGGAAAAAAAAAAAGGGCTTAAATGCCAAAATACACCCTAAAGTTTATACGGATAGTCACTTTGCATCCAATCTTTTTTTTTTTTTTATATTGAATTTTGATCTTATCAAACCCTAATGTTTTATTTTACGTACATTTTGTATCCTTTGTGACGAAAAATGATCACGGCACCGTTATGGTGCTAATGTGGCATGCCACATAGGATGAAAATGCCATGTGGCATGCTGACGTGGTAAAATTTTCATTTTTTTTTTTATGCTAATGTGGCATGTCACATGGCAATTTTCGGCATGCCACGTAATTATCGACTCACATGGCATGCCACGTCAGCATCATAACGGCGCCGTTGGGTACTTAACGAATTTTGGGAATGGAGGGTGCAAAATGTATGCAAAATAAAGCATAGATACGATTAAAATAAAAAAAAGTTGGGTGTAAAGTGATTATAGTCCGTATAAACTTTAGGGTTTATTTTGGTATTTAAGCCTTAAAAAAAGATGCCTTTGTATTTTTTCAAATTGATCGTTGTATGTATGATATTGAATTATTGATGGCTTTGAAATTTGATTGAAAGCTGTGGATCATTAAGCTTATATTAGTATTAAGCTTGCAAAACAATGCATTGAGTACTTTTAGGCACAACACTATGCTTGTAATCACTTCCCTTTGTTTTACTTAGCATTTTAACAGCTGCATGCTACTATTTTTTCAGTTCACTGGAAAAAGGGTTGGCATTCTTGGGCTTGGGAGGATTGGCATGGCAATTGCCAAGAGAGCTGAAGCATTTAGCTGCACGATTAGCTACTTTTCAAGAACAGAGAAACCAGAGACCAAATACAAATACTATCCAAGTCTTGTTCATCTGGCTGCCAATTCTGATATCTTGGTTGTTGCTTGTGCATTGACTGAAGAAACTCGCCATATCATTAACCGGGAAGTGATTGATGCTTTGGGTCCAAAGGGTGTTCTAATCAACATTGCAAGAGGCGCTCACGTGGATGAATCCGAGCTGGTTTCTGCATTGGTTGATGGCCGTTTAGGCGGCGCGGGGCTTGATGTGTTTGAAAATGAGCCTCAAGTGCCAGAAGAGCTTTTCCAGCTTGACAATGTGGTGCTCTTACCTCATGTTGGGACTGCCACAGTTGGAACCCGCCAAGCCATGGCTGATCTTGTGATTGACAACTTGGAAGCACACTTCCTCAACAAACCACTATTAAGTCCTGTTGTTTAGTACTAGTGCACAAGCATCGATCCCATTGTTGCTCTCATCCAGAAGTACTTTTTGATTCTAGAATTGCAAAACTACCTTCATGTTTCCAATGGTTGGCTGCAAACTTTGAATACAAATTCAGCCATTTTTGTGGTTGAACTTGATACATCATTTTCCTATGCTTCAAAATGAATGAAAGTATTGACTGGGAAATGGAGATTTTATAGCATTATTATAAATGGGTTGGCTTGCTTCCTTTGGAAATTTTAGAGAGAGATATTTGCTTATGAAATTTTCAATTCTAAAATTTGCTTATTCTATTTTTTTTTTTTCAGGACTTTGTTTAGTTTTTTCCTTGTAATTAATTATTTAGCCTAATAAAATTAAAGTGGGTAAATTAGAGTAAATAGTTTTAATTAATTAACTTATTCTCTCCCAAGAGTTGATTAGTGCCTAAAACTCCACCTTTTAAGCTGATCTAATATAACTTGGTAAAAAAATGATCTGATTTAACCAAAAGTCCAAAACTCAAAAGTGTATCTAAATTTTGTTCAAACTTGGTACTTAAAAAAAGAGTCAATCTCCCTTTGGCGGTTAGGTTAGGCTAAATGGCTAATGGATGAGTTTCCCACTGAAAGCTGCACGTGAAGAAGCAACTCAACGAGACAAAAACCCTGCTTGGTTCCAACTTCTTCCTTGCTCAAAAATCAAACATAGGAACACAAACATGAACAACATTGGTGTCCTAATGACATGTCCAATGTTCAAATATCTCGAACAGGAACTTGAAACCCGCTTCAACCTCATCAAACTATGGAACCATTCATCTTCGAAAACTGAATTTTTGAAGAAACACTCGACTTCCATCAAAGCGGTTGTTGGGAATACCAAAGTTGGCGCTGATGCGGAATTGATTGATTCACTGCCCAATTTAGAGATTGTTGCGAGCTACAGTGTTGGCCTGGACAAGATTGATTTGGATAAGTGCAAAGAGAGAGGGATTAAGGTTACTAACACCCCTGATGTTTTGACTGATGATGTGGCTGATTTGGCTATTGGGTTAACAATGGCTGTTTTGAGGAAAATTTGTGTCTCTGATCAGTTTGTTCGGAGTGGGAACTGGATCAATGGTGATTTTGATTTGGCTAAAAAGGTTTGTTTCTGGGTTTCTCTTCTCCTTTCTAAATTTCACTGTTTTCATTGATTTTTTTTTTTAAGAATTTATTTAAGATAGCGATAGGTAGGTTCTTGTTCTTCTCTGATATTGGAATCAGTTTTCCCTGAAGTTTCTTTTCTCCTACATAATAGTAATTCAGTTTGAAATAGTGTTAAAAAAGACTAGAAAGATTCTATTCTGTGAATTTATTTGATCTTATCAATTTGCAGAATTGCTCTTGTGTGGATGATAAAATTTGTGATAGGAATTTATGATTGCTATTTGATCCCATTGCTTCTGTCAGCCTCTCGCATTGTTTAATTGATTAAGGATGAGTTTGAAGATTGAGAAAACTGATAATATATCTGTTTTGCATAGAGTATGTACTTCCATTTCAGTAAGTTGTTTACAATTTGGAGCTTAGTGATGCATCTGATGCTTAGAAATTAAATAGGAATTAATTCAAGTTCAATGGATGCTGTTCTATAGTCATTTCTTTTTCCTCATTCCTATAATCCTATACATCTTAACCAACCATATTGCTGAGTAAAGATGCAGAATTGTGCATGTAATCTTACTGAGATGCTTAATGTTTCTTCCCTTGAAATATATGAATCTAAAGTTTTCTTATATCTTCTATTTTCCCTCTTTCAGTTCAGTGGTAAATCAGTTGGAATTATTGGATTGGGCAGGATTGGATCAGCAATAGCAAAGAGAACTGAAGCTTTTGACTGCCCTATCAGTTACCACTCCAGATCAAAGAAACCAAACACAAATTACAAATACTACTCAAACATTGTTGACTTAGCTGCCAATAGTGAAATCCTCATTGTAGCCTGCGCTTTGACAGAAGAAACTCACCACATTGTTAATCGCAATGTAATTGATGCATTAGGTCCGAAAGGTATTCTTATCAACATTGGACGAGGTGCACATGTTGATGAACCTGAGCTTGTATCTGCATTACTCGAAAGGCGGTTGGGTGGTGCCGGACTTGATGTTTTTGAGAATGAGCCTGAGGTTCCTGAGGAACTGTTGACACTAGAAAATGTTGTCCTTGTGCCCCATGTTGGTAGTGACACTGAGGAAACAAGCAAGGCAATGGCTGATCTTGTGATAAGCAACTTGGAGGCACACTTTACCGGTGAGCCCTTGTTGACTCCTGTTCTTTGATTTTGTTCAAGGTGAGAACATGAGTTACACTGAGATCATGACTTGACATGGATGATGCATTCTTGAAACATGTTAGTTCCCATAATTATTGGTTGAGGGCTTAAATGCCTAAATACACCCTAAAGTTTATACGGACTGCTACTTTGCACCCCACTTTTTATTTTGATCATATAGCACCATAATGTTTTATTTTGGATACATTTTGCACCCCCTGTGACGGAAAATGGTTACGGCGCCATTATCGTGCTGACGTGGCATGCCACATATGATGAAAATGCCATGTGGCATGCTGACGTGGCAAAATTTTCTTATTTCCTTTTATTTTTATGCTGACGTGGCTTGCCCATGATTAATAATCACACGGCGGCTTAGTTAGAAATAATGGCGGAATAACCATTTTACCCCTGAATTTTGTAAATTTTAGATAAATTGTCCCATGAACTTTAAATTGTGTCACTTTCTTCCTTAAATTTGAAAAATCAAACCAATTTATTTTTTGACATTAGAGATGGCAGTGGGTGGTTCCGTCTGAATCCATCTATGGCAGATTTGTATAATGGTATATGGACACGGAACGGTTTTGGATGATGAAACTACTATTCGTAGCGGATTCGGAGTGGTGACGAATTGTACCCTACAGATATTTGTTACTTGAATTCGTTTATATATGAACGGTTGTAGCAATTATCTGATCCATAACTAGGAGTGTAAAGTGATACAAGACTATTCGCAAGCCACTCAAGCTTGACTTGAAGAAAATTCGAATTCGACTCGATCATTGTCGAGCCGAGCTCGAGCTTGAATAGCTTGAGTATCGAATCGAGTATCGAATTATCGAGTCAAGCTTGAGCTCGATAATCGAAACTCGGTTTAGCTTGAGTTGAGTATCGAGCTTCAGATTTTTGTGTCGAGCTCGAACTTGAGTAGCTTACTATTTGACTCGATTACACCCCTATCTGTAACTACTAATAATCTGTTTAATTAGGGGTGAGCAAAACCGAACCGAACCGAACCAATGCTTAAACGGTGCATCGGTGTAAACGGTTTTAGGGTCGGTATAAACGGTTTCTCGATCGGTGGGTCGGTCCTGTAGGTGGTAAACTGAAACCGACCGAGAAACCGACCAATGTTTTTTTTATAGTATTTATATATATAATTATATATTTGTTTTATAATTAATTATATATATAATATAATTATAATATATAAATCCATTCGGTTTCGGTTTCGTCGGTTTCGGTCTCGGTGTCGTCGGTTGGTGCTGATGAGTAATTTTCTTAACCATTTAAATGAAACTTTGATTAATGTTTACTTTAATCAGACTTCTAATTGTTTTCATTTTTGTTCAATATTTGAGGTTATCATAAATTTAAAAGATCATCTCAATTATGGTCGACTTCTAAAAAACCTATTCGTCAAACTCATACAGTATCTTGGCCTTGGCTAGGGATTTAGGCAAGAACGATAATGAGAATGACAATCGACAAACTGATCAACTTAATTTTCTGTCTTCCTATCTGCTAGCTATAGCTATAACATATATGTGATACACACATATCATCCCTTTTCATCATATATAAACAAAGAAAGATGAATAGCAAGTTAATTAGGAACCTAACAGGGGATGTTGTGTGCTAAATAAAATATCCATTCTAGTTAAGAGCTTGATGAAATTTTGAGAAAACAGTTGATATAATTAAGGTGCACATTATACAGTGAACAAAAAAGAAGAGGGCGATGACTATTTCCCAAGTCCAATTGCCTTGTCATAATTTTTATGTTGTTTATAAATTTCACCCATCAATGCATAAATGCTAGTACTTTCACGAGGACGACGAGGGCTTGGGAGGATTGGAATGGCAATTGCCAAGAGAGCGGAAGCATTTAGCTGCACAATTAGCTACTTTTCAAGAACAGAGAAACCAGAGACCAAATACAAATACTATTCAATTCAAGTCTTGTTCATCTGGCTGCCAATTCTGATATCTTGGTTGTTGCTTGTGCATTGACCGAAGAAACTCGCAATATCATCAACCGGGAAGTGATTGATGCTTTGGGTCCAAAGGGTGTTCTAATTAATCAACATTACAAGAGGCGCTCACGTGGATGAATCCGAGCTGGTTTCTGCATTGGTTGAAGGCCGACTAGGCGGCTCCGGGCTTGATGTGTTCGAAAATGAGCCTCAAGTGCCAGAAGAGCTTTTCCAGCTTGACAATGTGGTGCTCTTACCTCATGTTGGGACTGCCACAGTTGAAACCCGCCAAGCCATGGCTGATCTTGTGATTGACAACTTGGAAGCACACTTCCTCAACAAACCACTATTAAGTCCTGTTGTTTAGTACTAGTGCACAAGCATGGATCCCATTGTTGCTCTCATCCAGAAGTACTTTTTGATTCTAGAATTGCAGAAGTATTACTATTATGTTTCCAATGGTTGGCTGCAAATTTTGAATACAAATTCAGTCATTTTTGTTGTTGATCCGTCATTTTCCTTGCTTCAATATGAATGAAAGTATTGACTGGGAAATGAAGATTATAGCATTTATTATATAAATGGGGTGGGGGATGATATATACAATTATCAGCAAAATCCATATTATTGCTGATATTCTTCGAGTAAAGATGCAGAATTTTGCAAGTAATTTTACTGAGATGCTAAATGTTTTTCCCTTGAATATATGAATCTAAAAGTTCTCTTATATCTTCTATTTTCCCTCTTCCAGTTCAGTGGCAAATCAGTTGGAATTGTTGGATTGGGCAGGATTGGATCAGCAATAGCAAAAAGAATTGGATCAGCAATAGCAAAAAGATCAGCTGAAGCTTTTGACTGCCCTATCAGTTACCACTCCAGATCTAAGAAACCAAACACAAACTACAAATACTACTCAAACATTGTTGTAGCCTAGCCTGCGCTTTGACACAAGGAACTCACCATTCTTATCAACATTGGACGAGGTGCACATGTCGATGAACCTGAGCTTGTATCTGCATTACTCGAAGGGCGATTGGGTGGTGCCGGAACTTGATGTTTTTGAGAAATGAGCCTGAGGTCCCTGGGGAACTCTGCAATATAAGAGCACAAGTAAATTAGAAAAAAAAAGAGAAAATTTAGTTAAAAAGCAATTTCTTATAAGTGGAGCAGGGGGAGTAGATTACAGTTTCTGCAGACAACTTCACAAGGCATGAGTGATCGCGTAGAAAACTTGATATTCAAGTTTTCATTCCGGAATTGATTTGGCTTTGAATTTGATGGAGAAGGTCGTTTTTTTCGCTTTTGCTTTGGTTTGGGTGGAGAAGGTTCAACCAAATCAAAAGTGCCAAATCGTATATAACTTCCGAAAAAGTCAGGATCATCTGGATCCTCATCCTCATAATATGATTTCCCATATAATAAAAGGAAACAGAAGCTTTTACTTTTACCCCTTAAAGGGAGAAGATGCCAGTTACAAGGACTGCGGAAGGGCACTTCCCCTTTCACCCAGATTGCGTCCTGTAGTACGGTCAAAACATTCCCCAAACCAATAGGGTCGAGTAGAGCTTTTGTAACAGACCAAGCGATACCATTGATAACACATGAGGTATTATTGCCTTGCAATAAACCAAGGTCGGTGACAGGGGAGTAATAATCAGGAGAACACATTTCCCGGCCGCGGCTCCAACAATTCGATTCCGAATTGTATACATGCACAGTCTCGTTGGAATAAGAACGATTTACTACAATAAGGATCTTCTTACCATCATCAAAGATATAGGACCCACTAAAGTTAGCATCATCATGGCTGAAACACTCCGGGGCTACCAGCGGTTCCCATGTGTCGGCTCCTTTCTCCAGGCGCTCAAAAGCGGCACAACACTTGTACTTGTGACTGTGACCACACATGCGCATGCCCTTGATACCAAAAGAAAGCACATAGATGCCACCCGAAAGAGCAAAAATCAAAGGCTGATGCTTGTGAGTATTCAGATTAGGGCCTTTCTTCCAATCTCCGGTAGCGGTAGGAGGTTGAATATTTGCCAAAGGCTGATGCTTGTGAGTATTCAGATTAGGGCCTTTCTTCCATATATAATCGCCTTTCTTCCATTTATAATCTCCTCCGGTAGCGGCAGGAGGTTGAATATTTGCCAAACCGCAATAGTGGACATCGATGGGAGCACTCACCTCGCCATAGCAGCCGGCGATTACATAGATCCGTGACCCAACCAGGGTGAAACCAAGGTTACCCACAGCGGTGCGTGTATCGAGCCGTGGTCGGCATACGCGAAATCAACAACGTGGTAGACCGATTGATCATCTGGATTGCCCAAGTAGATCTTCAATACTTCCAGTCCGTTATAACCGAAGCACACAGCACCTTTCCCGCACCACTCCTCCCAGGCAGATCTTGGCAAGGATTCTGGAAAGGATTTTACCCGTGAGTTGCCCAGTGCCGGCGCCTTATGTTCTGAATCTACAGACATAGACTCCATATCTTTGCAAACCCTAATTAACCTAATTCGATGTTGTTGAACAAACAAACCCTAGCCGACCTTCTAATGCTCTTCGTTGGTATATATATATTAGTTTATTTCTATTTTTTTTTTTTTTTGCGGATGATTGCATCCTTTCCTTACGGGCAACGTTGGCAGAGTGTGAAGCGGTGTTAGGAATTTTACATGAGTTCGAACATGCGATGGGGCAACAAGTAAACATTGATAAATCAGCAATTTTGTTTAGCTCAAATTCTCAGAAGCTGATAAAAACTCGATTATGGCTAAACTGGGCGTGCAGTGCACTTGGGAACGAGATAAGTATCTTGGTTTGCCCATTATGATAGGTAGAAACAAGAAGCAGGAACTTCGATATATCAAAGAACATCTAGCTCGTCGAGTATCTGTTTGGCAAAATAAATTGTTCTCAATTGCAGGGAAAGCGGTAATGATCCAATCAGTGGCACAACCTATTCCAAGTGTATCTGATGAGTGTTTTTCGTTTTTCGAAAAGTTTTCTCCATGAGCTGAATATGATCTTAGCAAAATTCTGATGGGGACACTTAGGGGACAAGAGGAAAATACATTGGAAGGCGTGAGAAGATTTATGTGTTTCGAAGTTGGATGGTGGATTGGGTTTTAGAGATTTTGAATGCTTTCAATTTGGCTCTTTTAGTTAAGCAATGTTGGTGGATACTTCATAATCCGGATTCACTCTGCTCTCGAGTGTTGAAGGCCAAGTATTTTCCACGGACGGATTTCTTTAATGCAGCTTTGGGTAATAATCCCTCATTTGTGTGGAGAAGTTTGTTACAGGGTAGAAGGGTGATTAGGGAAGGGTCACGATGGCGAATTGGTATCGGAGATATGAATTTTTGGCATGAGAGATGGCTAGTAGGACCGCCTAATTCCAATCCCAGACCAAAGGAGGGGGTGGTTGTGACTAATGCGAGGGTTTCAGACATGATTAATATCGAGGAGAGAAGATGGGATGTGGATAAGCTGTTTGATTTGGTGATAGAAGAAGATGTTAGCCGAATACTATGTTTACCTATTCCGAGAATGCCGAGGCCTGATATCTTAATCTGGAATGATTCCTTATTGGGTGAGTTCACTGTCAAATCGGCATATTTTGTAGCTCGGAAGTTATTGGGATGGGTTGATTTAGGTGATGATCAACAAAGACAGTTATGGCGCAGGATTTGGGGAGCCAATATACCACCCAAGATGCGATATTTCACATGGCGATTAGTGTGGGGACTATTACCGGTTAAGCTAAACTTACAGCGACGAGGCATGGAGATGGATGGCAGCTGTGTTGTGTGTGCTGATCGTGAGGAGAGCATCCACCATGTTTTCTTTGGCTGTATGCTAAGCAGACAAGTCTGGGAGCAGTCGGCACCTTGGGTTCAGAGGTGTGTAGAGGAATGGGAGGAAGATGAATCATTTTGTAGCGCCTGTTTGATAAGGCATCGAGCTTGAGCCAACTGGATCTACTTCTAGTCCTGCTGTGGTCCATTTGGAAGAATAGGAATGGTTGTTTGCATTCTTCTTGTTGTTGCACACCTATGGCTTTAACAATTTCTGCTAGTAATTGGTTAAGCCAGTTATCAAGCATTTCGGATACAAGGACAATAGGAGTGGCAGCCAGAGCTGGGAAACGGTGGCAGCCGCCTCCAATGGGCAAGTTGAAGATCAATGTAGATGCCTCCTTCTGCTCTTCAAAGATGGAAGCTGGGTTAGGTGTAGTTGTGAGGAACCATGTGGGAGAGGTAGTGGTTTCTGCATCAAAAAACATTGATTTTGTCTCCAATTCCCTTTATGCGGAAGTCCATGCCATTCTGTTTCGTTTTGAGATAGCACTGGAGTATGACATACATGATTGTATCCTTGAGTCTGATTGTTTGATTGCTGTCAAGGAAATTCACAAGGAAGCCCCAGTTTGGTGGGAGGGTGGGGTGTTGATATATGAAGTTCGGGATTTAGTAGCTCTTTTTGACTATTTTTCTATTGTACATGTTCATAGAGAGACTAATTTATTGGCACATAACTTAGCACACGTTGGTGTTGGTTTTAGATGCTAACATTGCACACTAGAAATACTACTCAAACATTGTTGATCTTAGATGCCAATTGTGAAATCCTTGTTGTAGCCTAGCCTGCGCTTTGACACAAGGAACTCACCATTCTTATCAACATTGGACGAGGTGCACATGTCGATGAACCTGAGCTTGTATCTGCATTACTCGAAGGGCGATCGGGTGGTGCCGGACCTTGATGTTTTTGAGAAATGAGCCTGAGGTCCCTGGGGAACTCTTACACTAGAAAATGTTCCCCGCCACATGTTGGTAGTGACACTGAGGAAACAAGCAAGGCAATGGATGATCTTGTAATTAGCAACAAGCAAAAGCTTAATATAGTTTCGTGAACCCAGGAACTTCGCCTAACTCGAAGAGGCCTTACCTGAGCCCTCCCAATTAATTAAGCCCACAATCCCTACTTTTTCTGTTCAAATTCAAAATAGTCCCACTCCATTACTGGAGATATCCTGCGTCTAATATGGGTACACCTTCAATCTTTCCTATATGTGGATTTTGGAGGTCGGACCTCCATAATTATATCCCATTAAATTGAATATGTTAAACACGGATATAAATTCAAGGAAATTGAAGAGTGAAAGCAACCTCGTTAACTAATTAAAGATTAATTTACCTCTCATGCTAATTGAATTGTGAAAAGCATAGGGAATTATAGATTTATAGCTTGACATTTTGGTAGGGAAAATGTGAGAAGGGAAGAGATGCCAAATTGTCATAAGGTCTAACCACCAATGTCTACTAATTTTTTCATTTTGTTTTGGACATTGAAAAATTATAAAATATCACCCTTGATAACCCGTCAAACCCGGCCGAACTCAATTTGACCTAAAAATAAAAAAAGTAAACGATCTGAACCCGTCCTACCTAGAATCGACAAACATATAACCCGAATCAATTTAGTCCCTCTACATACACAAAAGAATCAATTTAGTCCCTCTACTAAAAACCGATCAATTTAGTCTCTCTACTTGTAAGATTGGGTCAATTTAGTCCCCTCGCTAAATTGGGTCAATTAAGTCCAATCGATAACTGTGCAATTTGGAACCGTTAAATCCTGCTGATGTGTCACGTTAATTAATGACACGTCAGCAGACATTTGTCATTTTTTTTGAACATTTAAAAAAAGAAATATTTAAAAAGATGAAATAAGAAATTAAGAAATAAATTTTTTTATTAAATTCATAATTGAAAAAATCTAAACCGCATGCCCTCCTTTAATTTCTTTTCTTGTTCAGTTTTTCTTAATTTCTTTTTCTTTCTTCCCCAATTCTTTTTTTCTTATTCGCACCGATAACACTAGCAGTATTCCGCCAAGAACTTCAATGCTCTTAAGAGGCGTGGACAAACAGAGGAGCAGAGCCAATCCAGCCTGCCAATCTGGTTTTCAAGAACTGGGAGATCTGGGTTTAATGTCTCGACTTCATCACTGCTGCCAATGCCATATTCTTCAAGCATTTGGAAAAAATGAAACAAAGGCTAAAAGTGTTAAAAGGGGGCGGTAACTAGTAAAAAGGGGACAATATTTAGCAATCCCCTATGCAAAATTGTTATAAGGTCTAATTACCAATTTTTTCATTTTGTTTTGGACATTGAAAGATTATAAAATGTCACTCTGTTTGTTTGGAGAAATTAACTTAACCCATCAAGGAAATTTTAGTTTTGGACATTATATGTAGTTTACCACATTGATATACATATGCAAAATGAGTTTCAATTCAAGTTTCAAATTTCAATAGCTAAAAAAAAGAAAAATAAACTCATCGTAAATTAAAGTTTAAAGTACCAAAATAAAAAAAGTTTAGGAAATAAAATTGTTAATTTGGAATCAGTTCCTCCATGTCTTCAACAAATAATAAAGGTCCATTTGCATTTGTTTCTTCTCTATCTCTGTTTAGCTCATCTTATGATGGACTCTTTAGGCTTTAGATAGCTACTAGTTTGTTACCCGTGCGATTGCACGAACTGATGATTATATATATCATAAATAATAAATTTTGAGAAAATAATATATATTAAATTTTTTTAAATGCATATATACATATAATTAAATGATAGAATATGAATTAAAATTCTTGGTAATATTACAAATTAAGTATATATATGTACATATATTAGGATCATGAAATTATATATTTACGGGAATTAAATTAATTATGTATATCTACTTAAAAAATATAGTTGAGTATAACAAAGATAAAATTTATAAATGATGTATTAACAAAATTTATGCATATATATAATAAAAAATTTAATTCGATTTAGATAATTTAATAAATGCATCTTTTTTAGTAAGTTGTTTATTGTTTATTAAGACCAAAAATGATCTCATAAAATGAATTGTATAGAGTTTAGAGTATTTTAAGGAGGGAATGCTTTTTTTTTTCAAGGATAATTGTATGCTTTCATAAAATGAGTTAAAAAAACAATACCTCAACTCACATCCAAGAAAATAATTTTGAAATTGTTTAATCTACTCTCAACATAATTAAAGACCGATAAGAGGAAAACCTAATTTGCTAGAATTAAGTTTTGTGCATCTCCTTTTGTGCGGAAGTACAATAGAAATCCCATGTCCATGTCATTGCTTAATTGAGAGCTGATAGAGCTTCAATGACAGAAAAATACTATATATATAGAATTAATCCTTCTAAAATAATCCAAATTCCACCTTTTCTTTTATTTTTATTGAAAAGCATAAAAAATCCAATTTTCCCAAGAAAAAAAAAATAGAGTACGATACAATACCATATATATTTAAAGTATTAAGATACCATATTCAAAATAAATCTCAAAAGTAAAGTCTCAAAACTAAAGTGACATAACTAATGCCTACAAGAAAAAGGAGTCTTTAAAAGCTCATATTTGTACCCCTACATACAAGAAGAGGACGGGACATAACACAAGAACAAGGTCAACCATCAGTACAATTGAACAGCTTTCCAAACACACCTTTAAACTCATCATCAAAAAGTATGTCAGATACAAGATTTATATTCAATCCACGAAATCTTGGATTAGTCATCATATAACCTGCAAAAAATTACTTCAAACTCAGCATCAAAAAAACAAGTTCAATAATTGAAATTTTAGATTAGTCATCATAAAACCTAACAAAAAATCAGTGACTTGCTCAATCTCATCTAAGCTAGCAGATTCATGGAAGTGAACAAAGATTCAGCTAAGCTCAGAAACATTGCTCTCCTTGCTAAACTGCATTGGAAGAATAGAAAAGACCCGTATAATTAGTGGGCTAAAGCCCTTTATTCCAAATACAACCTGACTACCCCTTATAACCCCAATGGCTCTGATGTGGCTAAAGCTCTTGCCCCTGCCCTTGGTCTTTTTTAGAAGGGGGTTAAGAAAGTTGTTACCTCAGGGGCCTTTACCAACTTCTGGAATGATGTATGGGCTTCTAACTCTTCCTTGAGGTCCTATGAGTCTGACATGCCTTCTAGCTCGTGTAGTTCGCCTGTCGGCTCCCCCAAACTTCCTAATTTATAAGAGATCGAACCGACTTTCTTTGCCTAAAGGGAGTAAGTCAGGATGTCCCACAAGTAGCTTGAAAAGGACTTGCCTTACATTCAATATGCAACGCTATTTTCGGAGTGGTATCTGCATTGCTCTTCTCTGTATTTCTCTTAGATATCTCAACATAACTTTTTTTGAAGTCCCTTTATTACTCAATCCCACTACAGCTTGGAGATTATTCTTAAGATGAAACCTGTTTGTCCAAGATGTGAGAGTAAAAGTTACGCAGGAATTTCAAGAAACACTTGAAATCATCCTTATATATCTGTTTTGCTTCTTTCCAACTTCTTTTGTACTTTGCTTTTTTGCTTGGGTTCCATAGAAAGCAATGCTTGAAATGTTTGCCATATTCAGCATGTTTGAATAGCTTCCTACTAAATGTAGGAACCCATGAGAAATTGAGGAAAGCTTGTTTCTGCGCCAAGGAATTTTCAGCAGCCTTATTCCTTTGAGTATGGTCGAAGATATCCATCACAAATTGAGGAAAGATATGCTTAATTTAAGCAATTCAAGATAATTCAAAACTTCAATACAATACCATATAAATTTAAAGTATTAAGATACCATATTCAAAATAAATCTCAAAAGTAAAGTCTCAAAACTAAAGTGACATAACTAATGCCTACAAGAAAAAGGAGTCTTTAAAAGCTCATATTTGTACCCCTACATACAAGAAGAGGATGGGACATAACAAGAGGACAGAACATAAGACAAGAACAAGGTCAGCCAAGGTCAGCCATCAGTACAATTGAACAACTCTCCAAACACACCTTTAAACTTATCATCAAAAAGTTTGCCAGATACAAGATTTATGTTGAATCCACGAAATCTTGGATTAGTCATCATATAACTTGCAAAAAATTACTTCAAACTCAGCATCAAAGAAACAAGTTCAATAATTGAAATTTTAGATTAGTCATCATAAAACCTGACAAAAAATCGTTGACTTGCTCAATCTCATCTAAGCTAGCAGATTCATGGAGGTGAACAATAAAGTTACGCAGGAATTTCAAGAAACACTTGAAATCATCCTTATATATCTGTTTTGCTTCTTTCCAACTTCTTTTGTACTTTGCTTTTTTGCTTGGGTTCCAAAGAAAGCAATGCTTGAAATGTTTGCCATATTCAACATGTTTGAATTGCTTAGCTTCCTACTAAATGTAGGAACCCATGAGAAATTGAGGAAAACTTGTTTCTGCGCCAAGGAATTTTCAGCAGCCTTATTCCTTTGAGTATGGTCGAAGATATCCATCACAAATTGAGGAAAGATATGTTTAATTTAAGCAATTCAAGATAATTCAAAACTTCAATACAATACTATATAAATTTAAAGTATTAAGATACCATACTCAAAATAAATCTCAAAAGTAAAGTCTCAAAACTAAAGTGACATAACTAATGCCTACAAGAAAAATGAGTCTTTAAAAGCTCATATTTGTACTCCTACATACAAGAAGAGGATGGGACATAATAAGAGGACGGGACGTAACAGAAGAACAAGGTCAGCCATCAGTACAATTGAACAGCTCTCCAAACACACCCTTAAACTCATCATCAAAAAGTATGCCAGATACAAGATCTATGTTGAATCCACGAATCTTGGATTAGTCATCATATAACTTGCAAAAAATTACTTCAAACTCAGCATCAAAGAAACAAGTTAAATAATTGAAATTTTAGATTAGACATATCATAAAACCTGACAAAAAGTCGGTGACGTGCTCAATCTCATCTAAGCTAGCAGATTCATGGAGGTGAACAAAAAGTTACGCGGGAATTTCAAGAAACACTTGAAATCATCCTTATATATCTGTTTTGCTTCTTTGCAACTTCTTTTGTACTTTGCTTTTTTGCTTGGGTTTCAGAGAAAGCAATGCTTGAAATGTTTTCCATATTCAACATGTTTGAATAGCTTCCTACTATATGTAGGAACCCATGAGAAATTGAGGAAAACTTGTTTCCGCGCCAAGGAATTTTCAGCAGCCTTATTCCTTTGAGTATGGTCGATGATATCCATCACAAATCTCGCAAACCGATTTCCAGACCACATTACTAGGTGGTTCTCAATTAGCCAAATGTTGTCCCTAAAGTAAAAAAAGGAGATATTATGAAAAATTTTCAAATAATTTAAGTAATTTATAAGGGAAATAGGAAAAACTAACCAAAAAGTTCTAACATTCTTGCACAGGCCAACAAAGTGCTCGGCTTAAAAGGATAGTTAATGGCCAAACATATCATAAACCAGTTGTACTAAGCAGTACAGGGTCTCCGGATGAGAAACTCCCCTACATGTCCCCTCGTTTTTTATACCAATATTGTTGACAAGAAGGGTGTCCAAGCTGATTGGTCTGATTGGAACTAGACCATTGTTCAAATTATCCCGCACAAACTGAATAACAGACCTCAACACATGTGAAGCTTTTCGAGTGAGACGTTTTTCTGGAGTGAGATATGTGTTCTTGCAGAAAGTTGCTGCAGTAGCAAATTCCTAGATAGAGAAAATTGTACATACATGAACCATATGAAATCTAATAATCCTAGATAGAGAAAATAGACATGAACCATATGAAATCTATCTAATAAGAAACTTACCAAACGCCCCTGTTTGCTAGTTACCGCCCCCATTTTGACACTTTTGCCCTTTGCTTCATTTTCCTCTAAAACCTTCAACCTAAAAATCTCAAATTTTCAAGTCAATCACCAATTATAATTATCATAAACCTTATATTGACCCTAATTAATAATAATTATCATAAAAAAATCATAATTTTTTTTTTTTTTTAAATTGATCTTGGCGCGGCACCGTCCTCCGAGGACGGCACCAACCGTGGTGTGCCGTCCTAGGAGGACGGGGACGGCACCAAGTTTTAGTCCTAGTTGACACAGAAATAAAGAAAAGGGTTTCAATTTCAGGAGGGTTTGGGTTTTAGTTTTAGGATTTTGTTGACTTAGTTCGTAAAACTTAGTTCGTGGGGAGATGGTGGAGTGTGGGTGGCTGGGAGCACAAATAAGAAAAGGTCGGAGTTGATCGAAGAGGAAACGAAGAAGAAAAAATAAGCTTGGAGAAGGAACGACACCAAATCTTATATTTATATATATACTCCAAAAAGAGGAGGGTAGAGTAAGTCATTGTAGTTATCCAATGACCAGACTTTTGCAATCTCACGGTTATAATTACACTTGGTTGGCTAAATATGTAATTTTGCTTGTTTAATGGAAAAACTGAAAAAGTACATCAAACAAAAAATGCAAAATTAAAAAGGGGATTGCTAAATACCGCCCCCCTAGCTTTTTACTAGTTACCGCCCCCTTTTGACACTTTTGCCCTTTGCTTCATTTTCCTCTAAAACCTTCAAACTAAAAATCTCAAATTTTCAAGCCAATCACCAATTATAATTATCATAAACCCTATATTGACCCTAATTAATAATAATTATCATAAAAAATCATAATTTTAAATTTTTTTTTTAAAAAAAATTTATCTAGGCGTGGTGCCATCCTTGGAGAACGACACCAACCGTGGTGCCTAGATTAATTTTTTTAAAAAATTGATCTAGACGCGGTGCCGTCCCCGGAGGACGGCACGGCACACCACGGTTGGTGAGCCCTTATTGACTCCTATTCTTTGATTTTGTTAAGGTAAGAACATGAGTTACACTGAGATCATGACTTGACATGGATGATGCATTCTTGAAACATGTTAGTTCCCATAATTATTGGTTGAGGGCTTAAATGCCTAAATACACCCTAAAGTTTATACGGATTGCCACTTTACACCCCACTTTTTATTTTGATCATATCGTACCCTAATGTTTTATTTTGGATACATTTTGCACCCCCTGTGACGGAAAATGGTTACGGCACCATTACGGTACTGACATGGCATGCCACATATGATGAAAATGCCATGTGGCATGCTGACGTGGCAAAATTTTCTTATTTCCTTTTATTTTTATGTTGACGTGGCATGTCACGTGGCAATTTTCGTCTGACGTGGCATGCCACATCAGCATCGTAATGACGCCGTCAGGTATTTAACGAATTTTCGGTAACGGAGGGTGGAAAATGTGCGCAAAATAAAATATTAGGGGGCGATATGATCAAAATAAAAAAAAAATGTGATGCAAAGTGATAGGTCGTATAAATTTTAGGGTGCATTTTGACATTTAAGCGATTGGTTGAGTGTCATATTTTAGTGAATGGACATTTGACCCATAATGTATCAGTTACTACATGTTTTCTGATAATGTTTTTCTGCCCCTGCCTTCTTGCTGGAA
The DNA here is from genome assembly GCA_001974825.2 of Corchorus olitorius. Lineage (NCBI taxonomy): Eukaryota > Viridiplantae > Streptophyta > Magnoliopsida > Malvales > Malvaceae > Corchorus > Corchorus olitorius. The sequence goes on along the minus strand of AWUE01020729.1, from coordinate 4,120 downwards.
TAAAAACTTATATGCTAATAATAGCTGGTTGTCAGTCTGTCATTTAATTGCTACCCTGTTAGACTAATCTGAAAACTTAATTTATTCCATTTTTAACCATGGAAGTTAAATTTACATATGATCAATCACAACTCTACGCGTATAGTTCATCTCTCGCCATTAAAATAAGATTCAAATAAGATTTCCCAGTCAGTTATTACTTTAGCCATTGGCAATGTTGATCTGGATGCTTGAACTTGAAGTTCTGAGTGCTTAAGGCTTAGGTAGACATCAAATCTTACAAACTGCAGACAAAGCAAATGGGCTGAGATCTTAATCTTACTATATTGTAACAAGTTGATAGAGACATCATGTTTGCCTTGTATATCCCTAAGAACATGGCAAATTTTCCAACGGTTGATGCTAATGTTGCTTTTGCTGCTAAAATTCTCCATTGGAAGAGAATATTGGGTTTTGATATTCTAGATTCTCATCATAACCATGACATCAATTATATTCCCCAAAATCAAATTATTGTACATTATCTTGCCATTTGGTCAGGACTCAGGGTATTAATCCATAAAATTTTATAAAGATGATAAAGATAACATAAATAAAAATGAGGATATTTAAATGGAGGATGGAGACACCAGGAAAACTGGTATCATATTCATATCTCATCATTTCATTTTTATACATTGATAAAGAGAAAGGACACTTTTTGATTGACCCCATCAGATCAGAGCATTAACAACTAAAAAAAGGCTCTCATAAGCCACACAGGAAAAATCCTAAAGGCCCATGTGAGTGATGTGATCATGGTCATGGCTCATTCATCATGATTCATGAGCCTCTTGTCATCTTTTTCCTCATCTTTTTTCCTCCATCTAACCGACATAATAAACTTTGATACAACAATAAAGAAAAAGAAAGAAACTACTTCACTGCAGTTTCAAGTTCAACCATCTGGGATTTTCTTCCCTTCTTCATATTTTTGCCTGTACAAAAGACTAGAAAAACCCAAACATGAAAACACTGGCTTGAGCCCTCAAGGAGATGAAGCCCCTTTGAATATAAGGAACTTGAGTCTCTCCAATGTAAAGTAGATGAAAGTCCCTTTTGAATGAGTGAAAAAACACCCAAAATTTGAACCCACCACACATTGCCATCCATTCCCATATTTGCTGTCAAATTCCTGCCAATAAGAACAAACATATATAACAATCAAAAAGAAAAAGGGCCTAAAATCTTTTAAAGCAAAAAGAAGAGAATGAAAGCATATCAAGTCAAACCAGAGGAAATCTGGTCAAGTTTAAAGAAATTTAGTACACCTTTTTGATAAAACCAGCAATGGATTTGCAGTCAAAGACATCATAAAGATCCAAAGCTTGAGAAGCAGAAGACATAGCTTGGATCTGCATGTTCATAGGCATGTCTGTATCTTCCACCAAAGCCTTTCCTTCCAACATGTTTTCTCTCTTTCTCTTGTGTATCTCCCAAAAACAAAGAAGACCCAAACCCAAGTTTGAGTTTTTATGTTTGAACTTTGAATGAATAATTGGTTCTTATCTTCAAGACCCAGAAAAGATTGGATCAAAATCTCACTCCTTCCCAGGTTACAAACCAACAAAAGTGGAAGAAAAAAAATGCAGGCTTTTTCCCAAGACTTTTGCCCCTCTCTCTCTATTTCTCTCGTTTTCCCTTTTCCAAAAGTGAAGGAGTGAGTCAGTATTTTGAAAGCAAAAAATGCAAAATAAATTAGGCTGGCAGAGTGGCACATAGGCCAACTATTTTGTCCTCATTTCTCCCCACTTTAAGGGCATTTTTAACCTTATTCTAATTCTATTCATTGAGTACAATAAATAAAAACAGATTCTTTTTTCTCTTTCTTAGTTATGTCATCGTCATTGCCTATTAGGATAACGATGTTGGTGGCCACTCCTTTGGATAAAGTTGGTAATCCATTCTAGTAATTAACCAAAATTTAAACAAATTTCTAAAAAAGAATCAAACTTGAATTTTCATTTTCCAATTTCTCATAATGGGAGTTAAATAATTGTTATGTTTTTAGACTAAATTGTTTATTAGCAAGTTGTTAGAAACCAACACGGTTTGATAATGAGGCAAAAAAAAGTTAAACACGGTTTGATAAGGAAGAAGGAAAATATCAAAATTGGGAAGAAAATGATGGTTGGTATCTTGTACTATTCAAAATTTCCTTACATATGAGATTTCTTTTGAGTTATCTAACCGCGGGATTTGGATGTGATACTTTATATTTCCATTTTCAAAATTGTTTTTTTTCTTTTTTTCCCTTATGAAAAATTTATTATCAATTATCTTGTTGAGGTAGCACAAGTAACATTATCCTATCATTCTAATTTTTTAGTTCTTTCTTCTTCTTTTTTTCCCTGTATTTATACCTTAATTTTGTTCGAGTCCAATCCAATTGTAGATAAAGTTCTCTTAAAAATGAATTTTTTCATTCACAAAACTTAAACTCAATTCCTTATTTAAAGGAACAAATACTAAACCACTTGAATACTTCTTTATATTTTTTTTATTTTTTTTACATTACAGATCATATTATATTAAATTCAAAAACAAATTCTATAAACTTTATATAAAGTCTTCTAATCATGAAACCAAGAAGTCCAAGACACTCAAAAGTAGTTACTTATAACAAAGAGTGGTGGTTTATTACAAGATTTTGTAGGGGAAAAATGGGAGTTATTCCTAACATAAATTGATTTGTAGTATATCCTATGAATGTGATAAGCTTGTTGACTTAGGAGTATTGACCTACTCAACGTTAGTTCTCTACGGAAGATTTAAAAAAAACAAAAAAAAAATTAACCGTATGGAGCTAGGCTATCTTGGTTGCAATCGGGTTGCAATCGAGTTGCTAGTTTTACTAGTGAATGCACCATATTTGGATTGTGAGATCTTGATTCAAGTCTCACGGGATGTGAGTATAATTTATTTGTTTGTTTGGTAGTTTGTTAAGTAGGTTGTTTAAGGTAATTTTTTAGTCTGAATTGGATTATCATTTAGATATTTGGGTATATGAAGATTTATTCTAATTGTAATGATATTTCACTTATACCACTAAAAAAAATAAGAAATAAAACTTTGCGTTGGCTAAAAAACAGTACTCCCACTGTCCCTAATTAGATGTCCACTCTGAGAATAAAGTTGCTATTGGATGAATGTGGTGATGTTTTTAAACTAATTTTTTGATACTTTTACTTCTCTTTTTATATATTGTTATTAATCGCAATTCAGACTCCAAACAAGATTAATAATTAATTAATAATGAGGATATGTAAACCCAATAATTAAAAAATGAGAGATGGCCACAAGCAATCTTTATTCTTTAATGATTAAACAAGTTGGTTTAGGAAATTGGTCAAAAACATTTTATTTTATAATATATTGATTTAAAGATTAAAATATAGGTCTTATAAGTTATAGCTAAGAATAAGGAAAAATTAAAAAAATAAAAAATTTGGTATTCTGCTACCAGGTTTCGAACCTGGAATTTTGGTTTAACAATTGAAATTTAACCATTGTGCTACACCGGATTAATTGTCATATTGCTGCATCTTTTTTATAAAAATTCGCCATCTCAAAAGTTGATTCGTATAATGGACGTTTCGTAACCTCAAGGCCCAAAGCGAGTTCAAATCAGTCGCAAGTCGAAACAAACACAATACCGTGATTACCTCTGTTTCCGTCTCACTCAAAAAGGAATTAATATCTTCTCCCTCCATTTTTTTCGCGCGTGCCCAATCCACCAAATTATGTTACGTATCTCTAGTATTATACCTTGTTTTTTTTCAAGTTTTAATAAATAGTAAAAATCTCACTTAAAACCAGGTTTAGCCCCAAATTAACAACAAGTAATTATATATAAGGGTTAGTCCTAAATTTTAATATATTTCCCATAGGTTTTAGAAACAAACAAGGAATAACGTTAGAAACTGAAAAAGGACATCTGTCATTATTTGGTGGATGGGGCACAGTGGGCACAATATATAGGAGGAGAGGATTTTTATCCCAAAAAGATCCAATTTTTAAAGCCACCAAAAATATCTTCACACAAAATCTCTCAGGCGCTCTGGATTTGGATGTCATATAT